>LKTO01000539.1:0-33086 GCA_001399465.1 Hymenoscyphus scutula
TTAAGGACAGATGTCCTTATAAGGATGCCTGTCTTGCTTTCTTGTGTACTTCTCTCTTTAGCTTTCGTTCTTGTACATAGAAGCCACTGTAGTTCAATTCACGAGTATTTGCTACACGCCCTGACATCTAAAGTCTCTTTTAATCTTTTATATTTAGTCTAGAATATAGACTTAAATTCTAAAGAGATTAGCTAATTAAATAAGCGTATTTAATAGTAGATTAATAATTTCGATTAAGGTCTAAAATATATTAAATTAAGCGATAGCTTTAAAATTATAGTTTTTATAGATAGCGCTTTTACTAATAATAAGAACTTTAACTTCTAGATTAGATATCTTATTACTCTAATATATAGTTAGAGTAATACTAATATCTTATACTAGAGCTCTATAAAGTATAAGAGAGTTATCTAGAGTATACTAGTATTAGAACTATATACTATTAGTAATAGATTTAATATAGTAATATCGATTAAGACTATACTAAAGCTTATACTTAATAATATAATTTCGCTTAAGATTTATATAGATTTAAGATTATTATATAATTAACTTATATAATTAACTTATCTAATTAGATACTACTAAAGAGAAGAGACTTATAGTAGATATTATATATCTTCGCGAAGTATTTAAGTATAAAGATATTAACTATATTATATAGATCGAAGATAAAGATAATCTCGCTAATTCTATAATTAAAAGTAAGGCGAATAGTACTCTTTAAGTTCTAATCGATACTAATAAGTATAAGATTAAGATAAATATATAGATAGAGTAAAAATAATAGATTTAGTAGAAATAAGAGAAATAGAAGTTTAGAAATAAGTAAAGATTATATAAGATTCTAGTAATCTAATTAGACGAATAATATAGAATAGAGTTCTCTAATTAGTTAATTTCTTAGAGAATTATAGTAAATTATTTATATAGAAGTAGTTTAATAACTTTAAAGTTATACTAGTATTATAAGATATTCTATAGTAAATAGTCTTCGAGGCGATATATATAATCGCTAAGACTTAGAATAGATATTTATTAATAGTATAGTCTATAACTAGTAGATTATTAATAAATATAAATAACTCGAAATATCTTCTTTATCTTAAATATACTAATAGTAGTTATAATTAGTTAGTATCTAAGATTTCTACTATTACTTAGATATAATATAATAAAGTAAAGTTTTTAATTTTATTAATTTTTACTAGAGTTATATAAACGTTTTTTATATATATTTTTAGATTTATAAGTATAGAACTTAATAATAGATCTACTACTATTATATATATACTTATATCTTATCTTATTAATAACTAGTATTACTCTCTATCTCTAGTAGATATTTAACTCTAATATATCTTCTTCTAAAAGCTCTTTTACTACTTTAAAAAGTTATATATTACTCTATTAGACTTAGATATTCTAGAACTCTCTAGTTATCTAGTAATTTATAATAATAGTACTCTCTACTATACTCTATATAACTATATCTAGAGAAGAGAATATTTAGAACTAGTAGTATATATTTAACTTATATTATTTTAATCTATATCTAAGAAAAGATTTTTTAATATAAGAAGTAAGAAGTAAATAACTAGTAAGAAAGTATATAAGAGAAAATAAAGCTAACTTACTATTTAAATATCTAGCTAATAATTTCTTTCTACTTAGATTTATATCTTTACTATTAAAGAATAGTAAGATTAAGAAAGAATCTTTACTTATTCTATCTAAAATAAGTCTAAATCCTTCTACTCTTATTATATCTAAGTCTTTCTTAAATAATATAAATAATAATAATAATACTAGTAATATAAAATTAGATATATCTATTCTCTTATTTTCGTTAAGTATATATAAGATAATACTAAAGATAATAAGAATAATAAAGAAGATAGAATATTTATTACTAGTTATAAGTTCTATTACTTCTACTAGCTTAAGTCTTTAAATTACTTTCTTAAACCTAGCTATAGTATTATAATTATTCTTATTCTCTAAGCTCTTCTTAATAACTAAAGTAATAAATTTAATATAGTTTTCTAGAATTAAGATCTTTCTTAGCTAGAGAGAGTTAGTCTAGCTATTATCTACTACTCTAATATAAGTAGTATTATATAAGAATAATAGATAGCTATATTTATAAATTAGAAGTCTATTCTTCTAAAGAATATAAAGTAAATTTATATTATAGATAGTATCTTTAATATTCTTATTATTAACTTATATTCTCTAAATAATAGAGGTTTTATTTTATTAACTCTCTTTTTATTAAATAAATTTTTTTTTAATATAGTAGAGATTTCTAGCTAAATAAAAAATTCTATATAGTTATTATTAAGAGTTATATTAAAAGTTATACTTATAGAGTAAGTCTTAGAGTACTCTAGCGATATATTTATATAACCTCGCTTATTAATATATAGACGCGATAGAATCTTCGAGAGTAATCTTAGATATATAAGATAGTAAGAACTCTATATTAGAAAGAATAATCGATTCTTCTTATATATAGATAGCCTCTACAGTTTAATTTATAGTATTTACTATAAGCTCTAATAAGTTATATCTATAGAGTAAATCTTAGAATACTCTAGCGATATATTTATATAACCTTAGTTAATAATATTCTATAGTACTTAGTAACTAAGCTTAGTAGAACCTTCTAGAATAGATAGACTAGATATATAAGCTAGTAAGAACTCTATATTAGAAAGAATAATCGATTCTTCTTAAATATAAATATCTCTATAGTTTAATTTACTAGTATTTACTATAAGCTCTAATATTAGAATCGATTTAAAAATAATAAGTCTTTATAGTAATACTAGACCTTTATAGTAATATAAGACCTTTATAATAATACTAGACCTTTATAGTAATACTAGAATATAAGAGTCTTTATAGTAACTTATAAATAATAGAAGAACTATATAAAAATAGTATACTAATAGAGCTATCTACTTAGTTCTTATAGTATATTTAGAATTAATAAAGCTAGTCTATAACTATTTAGAAGAATAGATATTTATAGATTATCGATATAGTACTAGACTACTTATACTTAATATATAGTAAAACTCTACTAAAAACTACTCTTTTATCTACTTTTATATTACTTATTATAATTTCTACTCTTAATAGTTTTTTCTATAATTAATAAATTATATTAATTAGAACTCTATCTAACTTTTTATTTAATATATACTACTAGTAAAAAATATTACTCTTATAAATATTATCTATATAGAGTAGTCGTTTTAATTCGTTGATTTTAGTTAATTTTTAGTATAAAATATATACTTTATAACTTTATTAAACTTTACTATCTATTAACCTTTAAGCTATATATTTAAAATAAAATTCGAGTAAGTAAATTAATATATAACTCTTGAATTAATAAGCTTCTATAAGAGTAGCTATTTATTTAGAGTATAAGATAGAAATACTTTAAAGTCTAAATAATATATTTTAGTATAAAAAGAGTAGTTATTAAGTGTTACGTTTTCTTAAAAGTCACGTGTATATATAGTTTACGCTCGTTGTACTAACTAGAGGTCTAGGCGCTCGAGTACTTAAGAACTTCTACTAACTCTTCTTAGAAAGTAAGCTTTACACTTAAATAAATACTTTAATACCTTCTTCTCTACCTACTATAGCGTGACTATGTCTCTAATCGCTTTATAGCTTGATAGTTATAAGCCTAGTCTAGTACTATAACTATAATTATACTTCTCTACGTAAATCAATATACGATAAGTATATTACGATTATAACTATCACGCTGTTATAGTGTAATCTATACCTTCTTTACTATCTACTAGGATAGCGAGCTCTAGCTTTAATAACAATATACGCGAAATCTCTCTTAGAGCTTAAAAGGACTAGCTAGACTAGTTCTTAATACTACGGATTAACGCTATTTAGGAGAGAGTATAAGAATACTTTAACCTGTTAGCTCTAAATGTATCTAACATATTAACTAAGCTTAAGCTAGTCTTAGTTAATACTCTTATTTAAGAGTATACTTAAAGGAGATTCGAGGCTAAGGTTGCTATAGTATTATATACCCTAGAAGTATATAATGCTCTCCTAGAAAGTAAGTAGGAAGAACTATAAATTCTAACTCTACCTACTCTCTAAGGGTTCCTAGAGTCTACTTTCGAGGATGTAAGGAAAGAGTATACTGCTCGGAGTAGAGACTTTATAAACAACTCTACCGAAAGAATCTAACTCTAGAGAGGCTACTAAGTAGTAGTTATATAGATCTAACAAACTGTTAAGGAAAGGCGCTTGTTCACTATTCGCTAGAAGCTCGAAAACCTTAGTATTAATAGAACCTACATCTAGTAGGATGTAATTTAAGAATTCTAGAACTAAATAGAGCTTGACCTAGCTACTACTCGAGCGCTTACTAAGAAAACATACTATATAGTACTTAATAGCGCCTTAACAAAGTCGGTAGACCTAGTTAAATAAGTATAGAAATAGGAATTTATATACTAAGAATACTTATTCTATAATATCCTAGACGTTAACGAACTAGAATATAGTAAAGACTTCCTACGCGCGTACCTTTATATAAGATTAATATAGGCCTAAAACAAGCTTAATAAAAGGAAGTAAGATATAGTTACTAGAATAATATATATATTAACTAAGACACTCTTTAATATATTTTAAGCTCTTCTCTAGAACGCCTACTAATCTTAAAAGCACCTAAAAGAAGGAATCTATATAATAACTAAGTACTTAGATAATTTAACTTAAGCTTATCTTAGAACTAGAATAAGTATCTCTTACTTCTACGAAATCAAGTTCTATATCTAGGAACTAATAAAATGTTATTACCTCTAGTTTACTCTTACTAGCTTCTCTAGTAAACTATTAAAAAGAGACCTTATAGAGGACTATATTAAGTAGATGAAAGCTAATCTCTAAGGAACCTAGTAGATAAAGCTCTACGCGATACTTACTAAATAGAGATAGTACTAAGTACTAGAGGCTCTAAGCTTAAGCTTAACTAATAAATAACTCTTATATTCTAAAATAGAGTACGTTAGAGTAATCCTTAACCTATCTCTTATAGAAAACGAATTTATAGTAAGTATAGGTATTTACTTAACTATACTTAATTATAGACGCTATCTACTTAGTAACTTAACACTTCTAGACAACTATAGAGTAATAAACTTAGTTAACGATAGAGAACTACTTAATAAAGGAACCTTTATAAAAGTAATAAACTAAGAGAGTATCGAGGTAGATACGTCTAGGCTTACTATCTCTAGATTTAGAAAGTAAACGATTTAGAATATAATAAATAGTATACTTAGCTCTAATACTATAAATCTTTAGCTTACTAAAGTTACTATTATAGAGAGTTTCTATATAAATATTATAGCTAAAAAACAGTTATTTAATTTAGGTGTTTAGTATATAGAGTTAGACTATATATTAAGGATAGAGATAGCTAAATCGAGTATTATTATTAAAACCTTAGAGCGTAGATAGAACCTAGTCTTACTATAATATAAGTCTATTTAGTACTATTCTAGCGCGATTTAAGCTAGTATAATTCTATATCTAAGTATTATAGTATTCTTAATACTTAAAGCTTAATATTACTTTAGATCTTTAAAGGATAAAGTATAACTAAGGGAGGACTTACTAGAAATATAGTACCTAAGGTTAGGACATACTAGCCTAAAGGCGCTAGAAGTACTTATAAAATATACTTAAAATATAATTATTAAGAGTATTCTAAGAAAAAACTATACTTACTATATAGTAACTTATACTAAATAAGTTATTTCTAGAAGGCTATTAGAGAACTAGTTATAAAGACTATTCTAGAGGATCTACTAGGACCTGTTCGCGTTTAAAAAGAGCTATAATAGGTATATAATCCTACTTCTACTAAAATGTAAGTATAGTAGAAAGATATTCGAGTTCTAGCTTATAGAAAAGAATAGATATAAGTTAACGAGATATCTTTAAGAGTTCGAGAGCTAGATAAAGAGGTAATATAGACTTACTATCTATAAATTTAAGTCAGATAATAAAACAGGACTAATTAGGATTAAGGGTATAATAGAGTATAAAAGTTAGATAGAAATAGAAGGAATTAAGCTTAAACTAGAACTAACTTATATATATAAGCTAAACGGCGGAATTGAATAAGTAGAACAGGAAATCACTACTTACTTAATTAAGATACTATTTAAGGTAAACTTATCTAAAAAATTATAGTTTAAATTAACCTAAGTAGCTATATTCCTTTATAACTAGACTCTATCTAAAGTATATTAAATATAGGCTCTAAACTAGATACTCGACAAATAGTTCTATAGGTATTTTCAATAGTATAATACTATAATCGTTACTATAGTTACTTAGGATTTATAACTAAACTAGAATAGAATATTTATATATAGAGCTTAAGTATATCTACTAAAGAAGGATAGAGAATAAGAAAGCTATATAAAGGTATTTAAAATAACACCTTATAAGTATATTAGATATCTAGTAGAATATATTAGCTATAATATCTATAGAATCTAGGTACTATAACTTAAGAGAGTAATTATTACTAGAAATATAACGTTTAACAAAACTATCTTCTATAATAAACTAGAAGAAGGATTAGTTAGCTAACTAATTCTAATCCTAAGAGATATTATAGAGTTAATTGTTAAGAAGGAAAATTAGAATACTAAAGCTATCCTTAAGTAGATGAGACAAGGCGATAATACTCTTAATAAAGCACTTGATAAAGCTTTAAAAGATAGAGATCTAGAGCTTAATACTTAATCCTAAAATCTAGACGAGGTCTTTAAGCCTTAAACAGATGTTATTAAAGCTCTAGAGTAAAACTTAGAGGTAGATAGAACGTAGTAAACGCTAATAGGACTTTTAACTCTAGATCTAACGCCTAAGCCTAAGAAGGTCTATATTTAAGCTTAGGATACTAACCTAAAAGAAAGCGAGTATAGAATATATTAATATAACGATTAGAATATTATTAGTATAGCTAGCGATATACTAGATGCGACGAAAAGTGCTAAAACACTAAAATTAGTAAGTATTAAGCGTATACGAGATGTGAATTCTCTAAACTCTAGACGATATATATGCTCTATTAATAACTACTAGAATAATATATCCTTAAACCTACGCCTATTACTTCTATTAGAAGAAGATATAGACCTTAGTAAAGTAACGTAAACTAAAGCTCTAATTAAACGAGATATAAGTCTAATTAAGCTCTAGAGAGGCGGAGAATAGCTAAAGGTAGCTTATATAAGTAATAATAAGAGAAAGAATAGGAATAGAAGAATTAAGAGAGCTACTTCTATAAGAACAAGCTCTAGAAAGCCTAAGTTCCTCTCTAATAATAAGAACAGTAGTAGAAATTAATTAATTAATACCTTACTATTAGAAATAATTAGTCTATATCTATAATAGGCTATACTAGAATATATAGAGTTATTCCTAGCTTCCTAGCCTATTATTAAGCTAGAAATAAGAGATAGAGGTACTCTATAGACTATATATACTACTATAGTAGTAGTAGCCGAAAAGAAAGATTTAATAACACTAGATAATACTCTACTAAGAGTATACGAAAGTAAACTTCTACTAAGACCGAGAAGCTATAGAGAGCTCTAAACACATCTATTTAGAAGATAGTTTAAGGGAGATTATTAAAATGAGATTAAAAACCTAATAAGTTAAGCTTATTAGATAGAACTCTTTTAAAAAGAAATCGTAGAAACGTCCTCTATACTACTTTAGTAGGTGTTTACCTTTAAACTAGATTTAATAGAATACCTTATAAGATGTCGTTTAAGAATAGTTATATAAGGAGATCTATAAGCCGAAGACTCGATCCTCTCTATCTATATAGCTACGCTTACTACTTAATTCTTTAGACTTACTATAGCTATAGTAGCTTACTTTAACCTTAAACTTAAATAATATAATATTATTAACGCCTTTATTAATACTAAAAGAAGCTCTAGCGCTATACTAGTCGTATACTATATACTAGACAGATTTAAAAAGAACGAAAAGGTTATACTTATTAATCGAGCGCTATATAGACTATAAGACTCTCTAGTACTCTAGTTTAACGAATTTATAAGTATATTAAAGGAGAAACTTAAACTTATTCCTTATCTAGAAGAACTATATATCTATATAGTAGAAAATCGAAAGGTCTTTATAATATTCTATATTAATAATATATAATTTATATACTATAAGAATAATAAGGTTTAAGCTTACTTACTAATTAATAAGTTAAGTATAGTATATAAACTCTATAATTTAAAAGATATTAAATAGTTTCTAGGTATTTAAGTACTTAGAGATCGTAAGTAAATAAAGCTCTAGTTAATATATAATATATATATTAAGTAGATTATTAAGCGATTTAGACTAACTAAAGGAAAATATCTATATATATCTCTACTAGGAATAGAGCTTAAGAAGAATAAAGAGAGCGTGAAATAACACGAGATTAAGCTCTTTTAGTAGATAGTAGGTTTAATTCTATATACTATAATAATAATCTAACTAGATATAGCCTTTATATACTCTTAGCTATTATAATTTCTAATAAACCCTTTAATTATATATATTTAAGCTACGGAGTAGACTCTATAGTATCTATTTAGTTCTCGTTTTCTAGTGATAGAATACTTAGCTAAACAGAGAGAAACGCTCCTAATAATAGCATCTGATACTTTCTACGCTAACGATGTAGAAACCTAACAATCGTCTACTAGATATATAATCGCGCTGTTCGGTAGTATAATAGTATAGAAGGTAACAAGACAGGAAACTATAACTACGTCGACTATAGAGGTAGAGCTGCTTAGTATAAAGTCTGTCGCAGAGGAGACAATAGCTCTTTAGCGCTTGTTTACTAAATTAAAGCTTAATCTAGGAGGTATGTAGACAATATTCTACGACAATTAGTAAACAATCAGGCTAGTAGTTGAGGACAATTAACGTATCTCGACTAAGCTTCGACATGTTGATATCTAGAACATGTAGCTATACTAGGAATACTAACGAGAGAGCTTCGAGCTTATATATCTACTAACAAAAGACATGCTAGTAGACAGGATGATAAAAAATCTACTACGCTTTAAATTCGAAGACTTTAGAAAACTCTTAAACCTTTAGAATAAACGTGTATTAGTAGAATCCTTGAGAAGCGACTCTAAGAAACTAGTACTTCTATCCTAAGGAGGAGTAAGTATATTATATACGAATTTAGAGGTATATATACTTAGAGACCTAAGAGGTACTAATTTAAGCTCGCTAAACAATATATTATATAACTAAAGTACTATTAAGTATAAATCTTCTTTTATCTAATCTTATTTATAAACTTTCTTTTATTATTACCTACTTTTAAGTCTATTTAAAGATATATTTCCTTATCCTTTAAAAGAACTAACCTACTTAGAGTATAAGTCGCTAGCTACTTAAGTCTCTTCTAAGTATTTATATATATAATAACAAGTATAAAGATAACCTATACTAAGCTTAATTACTATTAATCAGGTCTATTAACTTAATAATATAAGTATAAATAACACTTTTCTAAGCTACCTTTACTAATTTAATAACCTTATCTTTATCCTTCTTAATATTATCGCTAGTAAGAGTAGAAGAAGAAAGAGAGGCGAGTCTATACTTCCTAGTAGTATAAGTAGTATCTATATAGTATTAAAGCTTATTATCTAAACTATAATAAACTATAGACTTGTAGACAGTATATAATTCCTTAATCTTTACTATTAAAACTCTAAAAAGAAATTAGTTAACAGAAAGCTTAAAATAAGATAATAAATTAACTTACTTCTTTACTAATTCAACCTATATAATAGCTAAATCTCGAAGAGTACTAAACAGGAGAAGAGTAAAAGAAACGACTAGAGGATACATTAGAACGTAGTTATAGCTATCTAAGTAGCGATGACAGCAAGTGTTAACTCGCTAACTAATAACATTATAATAATAACCTTAATTCTTATCTAACCATCTCTATAACGTAGCTCAAAAACAACTATTATATGAATCCTGTTAGAGGGCACCTCGCGAACTACGTCTCTTCTTAGCGAGAGAGGAATCAAGGTTAGCTTCTAACGAAGCAACGAGAGGAGGGTTTAGGAGCTCATCCGACTAAGTAACTAGAGAAGAGGTTTAAAGCTTATTTAACTAAGTAGCTAGAGAGGGGTTTTAAAGCTCGGCCGGGGAGTGTAGAGGAGGTGTAGAAGAAACTCGAGAACTATTATTAAGGTCGCCTCTCTAGAAACAAGTATTAGTAATAAGATTAAGAAGCTACGCTAACCTAATACTTAGAAGTGAGAGGTGAGCTCAAACGAGCCTTACTTCTATAGATCAAGTATTAAACAAGAGGAATTCAATCTCCATTTACTTACCTTTCTTTTTTGTGCCTTAAGAGTAGCAGCGGTATAAGTAATACAAGCAGATCTCAACTAACAAGCTATAGCGAGGGGGGGGGGCGGTAGAGTTGCTATTATTACTTAAAAGGAAGATTAAAAGGTAACATAGAATTGTAGATATAAAAAAGGTTGTTTACTTCCTTAAAAGGGAACACTCGACCTATTCGGGACTAGTACGCCTGAGAGGTGTGTCACGTTTTCTTGAAAGTCACGTGTATATATAGTTTACGCTCGTTGTACTAACCAGGGGTCCAGGCGCTTGAGTACTTAAGGACTCCTACTAACTCTTCTTAGAAAGCAAGCTTTACACTTAAATAAATACTTTAATACCTTCTTCTCTACCTACTACAGCGTGACTATGTCCCTGATCGCTTTATAGCTTGATATTAAGTATAAGTAGTTACTAATTATAAGAAGAAAAAAGCTATAGAAGCTTACCTATAGTTAGTCTATAATAATAATAAACTAGAAAAGGTTCTTCTCTTACTACTAGAATTCTATAGAGACTTAGATAAGCTAGAGACCTAGCTATAATAGACGCGAGTAAAGGTTAAAGTAAACTACTATAGATATATAAAGTATATTAAGTTTTAGATACTTAATAGATTCTTAAAGAGTAAGACGCTCTATAGAATAGAAGTATAGATATAGAAATAGAGTAAGCTAGAGCTAGCTAGTAGTAGTATCTTCTTAGATTAGATAGAATTAGTATTTAAGGATCTATAAGCTAAGAAAAGAGTATAATATAAGCTAGAAGCTCTTTATTAAGGCTTAAGACTATTTTTAAAAGTCTTTATAGAATAGTAAGCTCTACTTATAGAGTCTAGAGAAGGATCTTAGCTAGACGATATAAAGAAGATATCCTTTAACTAAATTCTTAGTAATAAGCTAGTTAAGATAATAATTATAGTTTCTTCTTTATCTAACTTTAAGTCTTACTACTCTATTATTAAGAAAATAGATAACTACTTAAGAGTATATATAGTCTAAATATTCTAGTCTAGAAATTAGCTAAGTCTAGAAATACTATAGATCTCTTAGAAATAATCTATAGATAGTATATAGTAAAGAGTAGATAATAAGGTTATAAATAGCTAGAAAGTTACTTATAAAGTATCTATAGAGAATATAGATTAGAAACTAGTATCTATAAAAGTCTTAATAATAAATACTAAGTATACTAAATAGATATCTTAGAAAGAATAAGATAACTATCTCTATATAGATTATTATATTTACTATAGAGCTATAGATTATTTTACTCGAGAAATTCTTATAAACTAGTAAGATAACCTATAATAGTAAATATAGTCTATAAATAAAGAATAGAAGTTAAGAAAGTAGAGCTAAAATTAGAAGAAGAAGAGAAGCTCTTCTTAGACTTAGAAAACTAGAAGCTTCTATTAGAAAGTATAGATAGAAGTAAAGAAGAGAGCTATTAGTAATAGATACTTAGAGATAGTTTAAGTAGAAATATATAGACGAAAAACCTCTTCTTATATTAGCTTTAGTAAATAGAGTAGCTACTTTATAAGCCTTAGTAAACTTAGAGTATTTATTTTATAGAATTATTTTAGACTACTTTATTTAATATTATTAGCTCTCTTATATATAAATTAAACTAAGATATTTATAGTTAGTAGAAGATATTATAGAGAATACTATACTATAGATTATATTCTTTAATATAAATATTAGAGAATATTAGTAGAAGTAAGTCTATACTTATATAGTTTCTAGAATTAAGATTATAAAATAATTATAGAAAATTTATAGTTATAGAAGAAATAGATATTACTTAATATAGCTAAAGAATACTTATACTTCTTAGACTCTAGACTAGAAGTCTATAGTAAGTAAGAGAAAAACTCTTACTCTTATAAATAGATAAGTATAGCTATCTTTTATTTTCTTATAGACTAGAAATAGAAGCTATAGATCTTTATAGCTAGTCTTATAGATATTATAAAAGTGTTAGTAGAAAAGAAGTATATAGATCTATAAATAAAGCTATCTAGCTAGATTAGTCTAGAATTCTATCTAGTATTCGATAGAAGAGAATTAGATAAGTTACTAGTATATAGAGAAGAGATTAATTATAGTATTAAGTTTTTATAGATAGATATCGAATTAGAAGAGAGTATTCTATAGAGACTATTCTATAGAGACTACTTTATAAAATATTCTAGAATAAGCTATTAATACTCTATAAAACTCTAATAGAGTTACTTAATAAGAGGTTTATTTAAGTAAGTAATTCTCTAGTAACTATACTAGTACTCTTTATATAGAAGCTAGAAGAAGGTCTATAGTTCTACTAAAACTACTAGATACTAAATAAGTTAATCTATAAGAACTACTACTTACTACTCTTAATCTAAGAGATACTTAACTAGATTAGAAAAGCTAAGTAGTTTATAAAATAGATATTATTACTATCTTTTATAAGATATAGATTAAGAAAGAAGATAAATAGAAAATAGCTTTCTCGATATACTTTAGACTTTTTAAATAGCTTATTACCTTCTTTAGACTTATAAATACTCTAAGTACTTTCTAGTAATATATTAATTATATACTCTAGAAGTTCTTAGATAAATTTATCTTAGTATTTATAGATAGTATCTATAAATAGTACTATAAATATATCTATAAAGTACTATAAAGGCTTTAGAATACTAGACTATAGCTTAATAGTAATAAGTATAAAAGATATTCTAGACTTTCTAAAATTTATAAATTTCTATTAATAGTTTAATAAAGACTTTTTATAGATTATAGCTTCTCTTTATAGACTTATTAAAAAGAATATATTCTTCTAATAGATAGATAGATTAAATAGAGCTTTTAAATAATTAAAGTAGACTTTTATAGAGGCTCTAGTACTAGCTTAGTTTAATCTAGATTATAAGATAGTTCTAGAAATAGACTTCTCTAGATATTACTTAGAAGATATACTCTTCTAAGTAAAGAATAGTATATTATAATCTATAGCCTTCTTCTTAAAGAAGTATATACTTATAGAATATAACTATCTAATATATAATAAGAAGTTATTAGCTATTATTTACTATCTTAAGAAATCGAAAGTAGAGCTAAAGAGTATAGAGTAGTTTATAGTACTTATAGACTATAAGAATCTTAAGTACTTTATAATAATCTATAAACTATCTAAAAGATAAATATATTAGTAGTTATTATATAGTAAGTTTAATCTAATAATCTAATACTATTTAGATAAAGAAGAGAGTCTTCTAGATATATTAATAAGAAGAGACTAAGACCTTCTAGAGAAGAGAGATAAACGTCTTAACTATAGAATAGTATAACTAATTCTAGATAGAATAATTTAAGAGAATACTATATAGCTAGTACTAGTATTAATAGAGAGATATAGTCTTATAGACTAGCTATAGTACCTCTAGAAAAAGAGAAGAATATAGAATAAAGATTTTAGTTATCTTATAAATACTATTCGCTAAGAAAATAGACTATTTTAAATAGACCTTACTTCTCTAGTTAAAGTCTCTATTTCTAACTACTTAATTAATAAGAATAGCTCTTTATAGTTTAGAGATAGACTATAGATTCTAGATTATAAGCTATTATATATAGTAATTATATAGAAAATCTATAACTCTACTCTTTTAGACTATTCTAGTAAGAATAGAATAATTATAGTTATCTTAAGAGAGTTCTTTTAGCTAAATCTATAGATAAGTTAAATAGTTTATCTATAATTATAGAATTTATAGATATACTAAGATTTAGAGAGACTATAAGTAAGAGTTACTACATCTACTATCTATTCTAGAATAGTAATAGTAGAAGACATCTATCGACTTTATTAGACTACTATCTATAAGTAGAGGCTTTAATATAATAGTAGTATTTATTAATCGTCTAGATAAAGAAGTACTTCTTATAGCTTATAATTCGATAATATTATTAGAGGAATTTACTTACTTATTTATTACTATATACTATAGCTTATATAGATTACTAAGAGTAATAGTATCTAATAGAGGTCTATAATTTATTAGATAAGTCTAGAAGACTATCTATAACTTCTTATAGATTAAATAATAGATCTCTATAGCTTTCTATCTATAAACGAATAGCTTAACGAAATAGATAAATACTAAAGTAGAGACGCTTCTATAGTAATAGATTAATATAGTATAAGATAACTAGACTAACTAGCTACTAGTAGTTTAGCTTACTATTAATAAACAGGATTTAATATTAACGAGTATAAGCTCTTTTTAACTTAGCTATAGATATCTATTAACGTGTTTAACTATCGAGTATCTATAACTATTAAGTATTTATAAAATATCTTATTACTACTATCTTATATTAGAAGTTATTACTTTCTTCTCTACTACTATACAAAAAATCTACTAAGTATACTTATCTAAATTAGATATCTCTTCTTTAATAAAAGAATATATATAAGTATTATACTCTATCTCTCTATACCTTCTATAGTATCTTTAGACTCGCTAGGCTATATCTTAATTATCTCTACTATAAGTCTTCTTTCTACTCTACTATACTAAAGAAGACTCTAAAGTTACTACTTATAGCGTCTTACTAAACTTTAATACTCCTCTAGTCTAAGTCTACTTTCTTTTTCGCTTCTTATACTTAGTTAACTTATTATTAAGCTCTTTAAGCTCTTAAATATAAGCTAATATAAGTATATTCTAGTATAGTATAATTTTAGCGCCTTTAATAAGCTATAGAAATCTATCTTTTACTAAACTAGATAAAGAGCTAAGCTTATTTTAAACTAGCTTAGTCTACGATCTAAATTTAAGTATATTACTTAGTATTCTAGACTACTATAGTGTCTCTTATAATAGAAGTTCTAGAGAGGTCTAGAGTTAAACGTCTAATTTATCTAGTATAACTTATATATCTAATAGAACTAAGCCTATACCTCTAAAGCTTAATTTAATATTAGCCTCTATAAATGTCTTAAAAAAAGCGTCGCGAAAAGCTAGTAAGAAGTCTCTCTTATTAATATAGAAGACGCGTCTCTATACTAAGGCTCTAATACGCTAAGAGTACTAGACTTTAAGTACTATAAAATAATATATATCTAAAGGTTAGAGGATATAGAATAAATACAGCGGTATATAGAGTATAATAATCTTATTCTTCTTATAGAAGTTCTTAAATTCCTATAAGTTATAACTCTTATAACTATCTAAGATAAGTAGTTAGTATACTTCTATCTAGTATATCTTTATATACTTATTAAAGTACTTTAACTACTCTAGACTAAGCTCGTTTATTATCTATCTATTCTTAAAGACTCTAAGAACCTAGTTATTAGATATACTAGTCTCTTTATACTAATTAGAGAGATATACTCTACCTTTATAGATAATAAAAGCTAGAATTATAGTACTAGTAGTAGAGATTCTCTAGATAATTATAACCTACTCTTAGTCTTTAAGCTTAACTAGATCTAGTCGAGTATATCTCTTAGAGCTAGTAATAACTTTTATAGTTCTAATAACATCTATCTAGAATCTAGATTTATTAAAATTATAGATATTCTTATTCTAGATACTATACTTAGCTTTAGTATTTTTAACTAGTTAAAACTAGTTACTAATTATTATAGAATCTTTCTACTTTATTCTCTAATAGTTCTTAGTCTAATTAAAGCTTATTTTTAGCTTATCTAAGCGCTTTATAAATCTTCTAGTCTAGTTCTTACTAACCTTCTCTCTACTCTATACCTCTAGTAGTTTATTTACTATATCTTCTATCTCTACTAGTCTAGAAGAAAACTCTCGCGAATTAAGTATAACGATTCTTAAACTAACTAACTAAGATACTAAGTATCGCTAGAGTTTATTCTTATAAAGAGGTATAATTAAGGTCTAGGTGTTTACTCGGAGGTAAACTTGTTACTTAACTATAAAGCTGTTAAGGTAGTAATAATAATATAATATTAAGTTAAGTATAAAGCTTCTATCTAATAGTAGACGTACTAGTCTTATATAGAACCTTTCTACTTACGTTAATTAGTATAATTACTCTAATTACTCTAATCTTACTTAGTGTTACTTAGTTAATTATTACTAATTAATAATAGTTATATAATTTAACCTAAATAAAATCTCTAGATCGCTTAGCTAGTCTAAGTAGTCCTCTAATACTATAAGAGTATATAATAGTACTTTAACCTGTTAGTATACTATCTAGTTTTTACTTATCACGTATATATATAATTCGTAACACTATTCCCTTCTTAGCCTAGCGTGTCTCTATACTTAAGTATAACCTAAGAAATAATAATTAGAGGCTATTAGCCTCTTTCTCTTTTAATATGTCCTCTAAGAAAACCTACGATCGACAGGTTCTTTTAACCGACATTATTAACTATAGTTTTCCTACTACTATAAAGTGTTTCTATTACTAAACCTATAGTCGTAGTTATATTATAAGTATCTAATATACTTGTTACTTAGAATATATTTACATTAGACGTTTATAGTATAATAGTAAGCCTAAATTTCTTAATAGTTATAAGGCTCTAGCTTACTAGAAAGAGAAGCTTAAGGAAGAGGAAGAAGAAGTAATAGCGAAGATCCTATATCTTTATAAATAAAAGAAATTCCTTTAGTATTATTATAATAATATAATAGCCTATAGTTTTAAGTCTCTATAAGAATTAGATATAGCTAAGGAAAAGAAGCGCGAGGAGGTAATATAAGAGAAGGAGAGAGCTAAGACTAAGGCTACTACTATAGCTATAAATGCTTCTCTAGATAATCGTATACTCTCTTATACTAATACTTTCTCTACTAACACTTCTCTAGGATTTAGTCTTAATCCTACTTTTTTCGAGGCTTATTCTACTAACTACACGCTATAAGTAGACTTAGGTTTTAAGAATAGAACTCCTTAAGTTCTACTAAATACTAGCTAATATTATCTTTTAGTTTCTAAGTGTTCTCTAAATATAGATAATCTTATCTCTAATAAGTTTATAGTTAAGAATCTTCTTAATCTTATACTTAGTATTTAGATTAACTAGCTAGATCTCTATAAGTAGAGCTAGTAGTACTCCTAGTAGTACTAGTTTAAGGAGCGAGATATAGAATACTAGAAAGATGTTTATTATTTTTAGTAGAGCTAGTATATAATTTAAAGGTTCTTTTACTTACTTAATTCTAAACGGTCTAATATATATATAGTCTAGTTTTCTACTTAGTCTCTTTATATTAATGTTTTTTTACTATAAGTAGACTTTATCTCTCTCTTTTAGTATTAGCTTCTAACTACGTCGTTTATTATAGTAGTATACGTTACGCTCTACTATAAACTATAGATCTTCTATAAGTTCTCTATATAGGCCTTTAATCTTTAAGGCTAACACTTAAGCTAATTAGTTATCGCTTATGATTTTTATTAGTCTATTATATACTAGTAATTTATATCTAAAGTTAGCGTAGAATAGTAATATAAGTGTTATTTCTATAGTTAAGCTATTATATATAAACTAAGCTAAAGGTAATAGTTCTACCTAGGTGTTCTACTAGTAGTTTATATAGTAACGAAGGTATATTTTAACTACTTAATTTATATATTTATTCTCTCTATTAGTCTAGAGGTAGAAAGCTATTAAAAGCTTTCTTTTTATATCTAATCGCTCTATAAGAGTAGTCTAGAACTTTAAGATAAAGAGCTTATCTCTATCTAAGAGTATTTCTTTTAATATTCTATATCTTAAGATTATATCTCTTAAGTATATAAATACTAGATGTTCTACTATACTTAAATCTATATATAGTATTAGTATTATATATTTAGTAGTCTTTCTATAATAACTAGAATTAAGTTATATTTAACTTCTATTATTAGGTCCTTAGATTTTAGTAGTTTAATAATAAAATTCTAAGAGACTAATTTCTAAGGTATCTATAGAATAGAAGTAGTATCTATCTATCTATATAGTAGCTAGTATAAAGCCTTATTCTAGATATAGATATTATACTTCTTTATTACTCTCTTAATAATCGCTAGTAGATAATCTATAAAGTAGTATTATTTAATTCGCTAAGTAGTTCTTCTTATTCCTTAATATCTATAAGTAGATACTAAATAGTACTCGCTAATAAACTACTTTATATATTTCTTTAGAACCTATAATTTTCTATTATAGTACTAGTTCCTTTCTTTATATATATTCTAGATTATATCTAGCTATAGATCTACTATCTATATAGCTATAATTTAATAAACTATCGAAGCTAAGTCTCTATTAGATAGCTCTTTTAATATTACTAGCTTTATATATTCTCTAGCTTCTTTATAGCCTAGCTTATAACTAAGAGTATCTACTCTTAGATTTATTATTTCTATAATATATTAGATAATAATATTATAATATAATAGAGTTTCTAACTATCTAGTAAGGCGCTTACTTATAAGTTTCTTAGTAGTAGTAAAGGTTTAAAGATTAGTATAATTAGTAAGAACTATTATCTAATACTTTATTTCTTAGAGGTAGATTTTCTAATACTCTAAAGTAAAGACTATAGTAAGTAGTTCCTTCTCGAATATAATATAGTTCTACTATACTAGGTCTAACGTTCTTAAGTAGTAGGCTATAGGTATTAATTTTCTATTTTTATCTAGTTATAGATATATAGTATCTATTACTATACTACTACTCTACTCTTACTAACTAACTAAGAGTACTAGAAGAGTTTCGAGATAGCTATAGAATATAAGAAGGCTATACGCTAGCTTTATTAGTTTAGAAAAGTCTCTATTTACGCTCTTAAGTACTAATATATAGACCGCTCTACTAATAAATAACTTAGAGCTAGTATAATATATAAAGTCCTTAGCTATACTACTCTCGAATAAGCTCGCGTAATATAGAGCGGTTCTAAATTCCTTTTATCTAACTAAGAGGTAGATAAGATTATTATATACTATATATAAACTTAGAAGAACTAATCTATAGACTAGTAGAAGCTATAAGAGGAACTTAGCCTTCTATACTTAGTATATACTCTCTAGTATAGGATATACTAGAGAGGCTATTATTACTACGTAGTCTACTAAAAGCCTTACTTAACTCTTATATAAGTTACTACTCGCTATCTTTAGGCTCTCGTATATATCTTTTAGTATATAGAGTAGCTAAAGGTTCTATAGAGTAACGAAGTTATCTTTCTTATTAGTAGTCGAACTATAAAGTAAAGAGTAACTTATAATATTAATAAGAGATATAGCGAAAGGTTCTATAATACTTATATATAATACTAGTTCTATAGAGGTTATATAAAACCTGTTAACGCTTAGAGAGCTATTAGTTATAGCTATAAATTACTACTTATCTTCCTTAAAGGCTCTAGTAAGAAGAGCGCCTTTAAATAACGAGATTACCTTATATAACTCCTTAAGCTATATATATAAGATATTCTTAAGGCTTTTATACTAGTTATCTATACTCTTCGTTCTTCCGCGAAACCGCTATTTATAGAGGATAGATATAAGTTAATAATAAACTACTATATAAGGTTCTATATAAAGTATAGTATTATACTAATACCTTATCCCTTAACCTCTCCCGATATAAATCCTATAGAAAAGTGCTAGCGGTAGATAAAACAGGCTCTCTATAGACGTTTATACTAACCTATAACAGTAGAGAAGATACGCTAAGCTATAACTAAGAAATAGAATATAATACTATAGGAATAGATAAATAACTTAGTTTTAAAGCAGGAACATTAGGTTACTATACTAGCGCAACTTCGTAGGTAGTGTACTCCTAATTAAATTAAGTTATTATTCAGCAATTCAATGAATTATCGTAAAAGTGCTCTGAAAGCACAGACCTGTGCAGCCAGGCTCGTAAAGGGGCTCGTTCTGGCTCCCTTGATGCTCGGCTACACTTTCCTCGTTGCGTCATGAAGCACAGATCCTATTTTGGCTCCCTTCCATTGCTCCCCCGGATCCATTTTTGGATCCTCATTCCCTTATATACACGTGATAAGTAGCTCGGCCTCATCATTCTTCAACGTCTCCTCAATGTCCACAAAGGCGATTTTATAGGATACGAATTTCAGTAGCAATTAGTTTACTTATCTTTGTTTGTGTCTTCATTGGTCTGTAATACAACATGCTCATGAACTAAGAACTTCACTTTCTATTTCAAGCACTAGCACCGTCTCATCACCGTTACCATTCCTCATTGACTTCTGCCTATCTCATGGAAAGCCATCCCTTAGACATCATATGAAAGTTGGGGAAAGAGAGCCTGCGACTTTAGGACATTATTTAAGGCTATGCCGGATAAAAATAGGAGCAGTAGTGGTCACGTGTCAGCCGGAACAACGAGTGCCTCCTCGGGCCACAAACCAAGAGGAGTCTAGTGCTGCTAGGATAAAGGTACTTCTGTTACTTGCGTCTTACCTTTTATTCAACTGCTCATATCGAATTCCTAGAAATAAAAGAATGTCTTCTTGGATTTTAGCTATGCAATGTAGGAGAAACGTAGATACGGAAAAGCCGAAGAATAGAGTACTAGGCCCAATAAACTCCCATGACGGCTTGAAATGAAGCATCGTCCAAAAGTTGCGCAGCGGTTATCCGATCCTGAGGATCATAAGAGAATCCTTTAAGCATAAAGGACAGTACGTGAGCACGCTCGGTCGAACTGACGTCAGGGTGGGCTTGTGCAATCATTGCTTCAAGGGTGAATTCAGGCTGCTTCTTCGGATCGTACCATGAAGCGTCAGTTCTGGTGGGTTGGTAGTAATAGCTGTACCAAGTTTGGGGTAGTGGACCGAAGACTTTGACTATACCGGGCAGTGCATCGCCGTAGATGGACCAAGGGAGACTGCCAAGATAGAGCTCTGTGAAAACACACATGTAGCTCCATATGTCGCTGGCAGCACTTGGGTCTGTGTTATGAAGCCGTTCAGGGGCACACCAGGCGCTAGGCGATTGTGGCTTGTAGTTTACTGGAGTGCCCGCATTCATTGCTAGGCCAAAATCGCCGAGATAGACTGATTTAGTGAGTAAGCTAGGAAGGACCACTACTGGCCTAACGAGCTCTCCCTGCATCCCTGCCGGAGTTTGCAGGGGGATCTTTCTAGGGCGGCCAAGGTACTGGTATTTCATCTTGATGTTATAGTCGTCAAGGGGCACGATGCCGCACATGATGTTTTTGTCGTTCAGATCTATAAAGTGTAAGCGCAAAGGAGATAAGCGAAGGGGGGGTTTATAAATGGACCTCGATGGACGATGTTGGCGTCGTGCAGGCATTTCAAAGCTTGTAGCACCTGCTTTGCCGCGGACATTCGATTGGCCATGGACATGCTAGCGAAGCAGGAGTGAAGACTTGGCCCTCGCAGGGGAAACACTAGAACTCTATGGAGACCGTTGGGGCTAGGAAGCGAGAAAGTTTCGTGAGAAAGGAGAAGCTTAGACGTGTCCCGGACGCGCTGGCGGATTTCGTTATGCATAGTGCTTTCAGGGTCTGCCGCGTCTCTGGCAAGAATAGTGACCTTGAGGGCGACGTCCTTCTTTGTTACAATGTCATGGGCCATCCAGACGGTAGAGAAACCGCCGTGGCCGAGTTTATGCTCTATGCGATATCTCTGAGCCAGGACGTTTCCAATACAGATCGGATAGTAGAATGGCTGCTGAAAGTATGATAAAAGAGGTTCAGCATTCTCCTCGAGGTCGTCGACCTCTTCCTCGTTGTCAGAGTTTACAAAGTCGCCACAGTCGGTCATGGTTCGAGAGTTGCTGGCCTACTAGTTATTAGCTGACTATATTTATAGGATAAATATTTTTTCCGGACCGCCTATTAGTACGCGGGCCCCGGTCGCGCCCCGCCGCACAGACAATTACTTCATAAATATTCTTTCATAATTCCGCCCCCACCCTAACTACCGTAGGCTTAGGGTTAGAGTTGTTAGCGCTCTTATTATAACCTTATATAAGACCTCGATGTCTATTACTAGATTTACCTACCTACCGGCCTATAGTGTACTACTCTACACTATCTACTAGACTGTTACGAACCACGTGCTAACACGTGATAAGTAAAGACTAGTCGGCGTTCTAATAGGTTAAAACACTATTTATATATAAACCCTTAGAAAGGCATTTATATAGCGGTAAGCTAGTAGTATAGGATCTCATTATATTAGTACAGATCACGTGATAGAGTTCTTAGAGGCTATTAGAGTCCTTAATGTTTAAGACTCTCTTTAAGCGAGAGACTCTATATAACGGTTCTAACCGCTACTACACCTCAGGCCAACCCCCGACTGGAACCCAGCGGATACCGTACTTCCTGAGCCCGGCTCGGTTAGCTATAGCTTGGCACAACCTCCTGTATATAAGAGCTTCCAGCTCCTAGGCTTCTGTCCTTTCTTCTCTTCTCTCTTTAGCTTAGAATCCTCGTATAGACAGTTCCACAGTGCCTAACTTACACCTGGCGTAGTCGTGCATTCGTATGCGGTCCATAAGCTGTACGTGTCGTCACATTATTCTAAGCTTACTAACACTGCCTAGGAAGGCTATAGATAATCTCCCTGCCTGTCTATCTAGTGTGATAGAAGGACCCCACGATCCTCAATTGCCTAGCTGCAGTGCTTTTTAAAAAAGGAGTTGAGAAGATCTAGAGACTAGCGAGTCCTAGATACAACCACGTAACGAGACGAGCATTCCTTAAAGCAAAACAACAAAACTACAATTGCTACGATGGCACCTAAAGTACGCCCTGTAAGAATAGAACAACGCTCTACTAACAATGCTAATAACCCGGAGGACATAATCCAGGACAACGACGGCCTACCGTAAAACGACAACTTGCTAGCGGCTCAGTTTAAGCACTAGCTGGACTCTGACTACGACGACGCCCCTGAAAGCTTAAACACATTGTAAGAGTAAGTCCGAGCACTTACCCAGGACTAGTCGCGAACCCAGCAATTGCTTGAACAGCTCCTTAGCCGCCTTCCGCCTCTAAGCAACCCTGCCGCCGCCCCCTAGACGGCTGCTCTATTACTTTAAAATATCATACGATTAACAGAACAACAAACTTTAGAATCAACGATATTAAGCCTAAGCCTAAGTACTAGCTATAAGTACTTAGTAAAACTACTAGACCCTCAGCCCCTCTCCGACGGAATAGACCCTACGTTCCTAGGTTAGAAGATCTAGATCTAAGGAAAATTTAGAAGTAACGAAGACTACTTCTAAGATAAGGAAGACAAGATGTTTTATATCTTTAATTATACGATAGAAGACGCTTAGAAACACCTCTAACTGTAAATTGACAAAGATTCTTAGACACGCTTTATTTTAGTAATAGAGATAATCGACTACCTTACTTCTATTTTTATTAATCTAAACTAAGTAAGAGATATAAGATACGACTATAATCGTCTAATAATAAAGATTATATAAACGTTCTAGGAATTCTAAACCTAGTTCTTACACCTAGCTAGAGAAGTATAGACTTCTTAGAAATACCTTCGCCTAGACTTATACAATCGACTAACAACCTCGCTCTAAAGAGAAATAGCGCTAATACTATATATACTAGATACCTACTAGGATCTATTAGCTAGTTACTTATCGTTAGATATAGAGCTAAGATATATTACTATAAGAGAGAACTACTAGAAGTTATACTAAGAAAGATCTACTACTTAACCTATACGACCTACTCGCTTCTCTACCTCTACTCTAAGTAATGTTATAGCTTCTACTCTACCTGCCTCCTAACTCTTAGGAAACACTCTAGGCCTAACTCCTTATATAATACCTCTAACCACTTCTCGCGACTCTAGTAAGAAGCCTTGTAAAGTAAAGCGACTAGTACTAGCGGATGCCTATACTACCTGTTACAACTACTATAGAAAAGAACACTACGCTACTACCTGTCCTAAGCTAAGAAGAATTAATCTTAAGGAAGTAGATAAAGAGGAAATAGTAGACGAGAAACTCTTATATAATAAGGGAAAAGAGGAACTCTAGACTAAGACTTCTACCTAGAGTATACTCTTAGTCTAGAAAAGATTAATTTAAGTTAATTAATAGGTAGAAAGTACTTTATAGTTCTATATACTCTAGTAAATAATAGAATTATAGTTATAACCTACGCCTTAATTAATACTAGAGTAAATAGCTTTACTTTTATTAATACTACCTTTATAGTCGATATAGCTAAGTTCTTTAACCTTAAACCTTAGAAGCTTATACACGCTATTATAACTAAAGGGTTCGATAGTAAGTTAAGTAATTCTATTACTTATATTCTTACTCTTTAACTCTCTATAGATGCGTACCGACAAACTAACATCCCCTTCTGTATTCTTAACCTTAGAAACCACGAAATTATCCTTAGACTTAAATAGATAGCTTACTTTAAAATATAGCTTAACCTAGGACAAGGAACGCTTATATGGCCTGACGACGAGAAACCCCCTTCGCCAACCTTCTAAAAGGAGATTCGTCTACCTAGGAGCCACCTACGCTCTCAACGCTGCTAGCCGAACCACTAGCGTGATGTACTAGCCAGGGAGCATATAATAAATCAAGAGGATATACGACGTCAAGACAGCTAGTAAGCGACGACACCCCGCGTAATCCTCTCTCGCTCTGTTCGCCTATCCTCGCCTCGTACTCTATTAGAAGAACAGGACTTAGGTTATAAGAGCTAGGAAACAACTGAGATTAAGACTATGACACGTAAGACTGTTAGACAGAATACTCATAAATAGAACATACGCGACAAGATACGCTGGATACAGTAAGAGCTACGCCTACTAGACACTACGCTCCCGCAGCCTTTAAGGAGCCCTTATATAAACAAAGAGCTCCTCTCGCTTGATATTACTTACATTTCAGTAAATACTTTTTATATATACTTATACTACTAGAATAACAAGTTCTTTTCTACTAGTCTATATAAAGTAGACTAGGTGATTTAAGAGAAAGAGAAAGAGGCTCTTAAAGATAATAATAAAGTAACTGTCTAGGAAATTAAAGATAAGCTTCCTTCTTAGTATAGCTTATATAAAGACGTGTTCTCTAAGGCTACTTTAGATAAGCTCCTACCTTACCGCTTGTACAACTATTATATATAGCTAGAAGCTACTAACACTCTTAATTATAGTCTACTATACTATTATTCTATAGACAAGCTTAAAGCTATTAAGTAGTATCTAGTTAAGAACCTTAAAAAGAGATTTATTAAGTCTAGCTAGGCACTCTTCGCCTCGCCTATACTCTTCGTACGCAAGCTAAATAGTAGCCTCTGTTTCTATATTAACTTCTATAAGCTTAACGCTCTTATCTATAAGAACTACTATTCTCTACCTCTAATTAACAAGACTCTTACTCGCTTAGCTAATACTAGATTCTTTATAAAGCTAGACATCCGCTAGGCTTTCTACTATATTCGTATAAACCTAGAATCTAAAGACCTTACAACGTTCTATACTAGATATAGTTCTTATAAATATAAAGTTCTTCTCTTTAGTCTTATAAACGGCTCTACGATATACTAACGCTATATAAACAACATACTCTTTAACTACCTTAATAACTTCTATATAGCCTACTTAGATAATATTCTTATTTACTTAGATAACTCTCTAGAGTACGACAAGTATATATAAAAGGTTCTTTAGTAACTCTACGATACTAGCCTATAGATAGATATTAAGAAGTACGAATTTAGCGTTACTTAAACTAAGTACCTTAGTTTTATAGTTAGTACCGACAGCATTAAAGTAGACCTAGATAAAGTCTCTATAATACACGAGTAGAAGAAGCCTTATATAGTTAAAGGAGTCTAGTCTTTCCTTAGCTTTTATAACTTCTACTAGTACTTTATTTAAGACTATAGAATCGTTACTAAGCTACTTATATACCTGATAAAAGCCTTAACTCCCTTTATATTCGACGAGCCTTGCCGCTACTCTTTTAAAGAGCTTAAGTAACGCCTAGTCTCGTCTTCTCTCCTCCGACATTACGATCCCGCCTTAGAATACAAGCTAGAAACAGACGCTTTAGATAGAGTTGTTACTGGCATACTCTCTTAATTACACCCTAATAGCGAATAGCACCCTGTTAGTTACTTTTCAAAGACTATAGCCCTCGCGGAATATAACTACGAGATCCACGACAAGGAGATACTAGCTATTATACGCTCTTTCGGCTACTAGCGCCCTAAACTCTAAAGCGCGCCCTCCTAGTTCAAGGTATATACTGATCACAAAGCACTTGAGTACTTCATAACAACTAAGTAGCTTACTAGCCGTCAGGCTAGGTGGGCTGAACTACTCTCGTAATACTCCTTTATGATTATATATCAAACAGGCAAGAATAACATACTAGCGGATGCCCTTATACGAAGGGAACAAGACGTCGGTCTGCAGGACAAGCTCAAAGCATTCATTCAGACAAAGGTACTACTTCAGCTAGAACAATTGGACCCAGCAATCCTGGAAAACAATAGCCTAGACCTCGCCCCTCTAGAGGAGGCAATGCGCGAGCCAAGCTAATTGATAGAGCGCATTTTAACAGCCAATCGTATAGCAGACTCACTGGCCGCCCTCCGGAAGCAAGCATCGGACTAGCCAGGAGAGTTCCAGTTAGACAATGGACTACTTCTCTACTAAGGACGATTGGTAGTTCCTATGTAAGATACCTTAATAGCGGACCTGATTAAAGAAGCTTATAATTAAGTCTCCTCTATATACTCTAGTAAAGCAAAAACAGCTCGAATCCTTAGCTAGAAGTACTACTAGAAGAGACTTCCCCTAGATGTAGCGTAGTATACCTATAACTGCTACGCTTATAAGCGAGCCTATGTTCCTCGAGACTATACACTAGGATTCCTCTACTCTCTACTAGTTCTAGACCGCCTCTAGTAATACGTTACTATAGACTTTAAGTTATTTCTAAAAGACAAGTTAGAGTATAACATAGCCTATATAGTAATCGACTGTTTAAGTAAGTAAAGCGTCTCTATTCTATACTATAAGACAATAAATATAAAGGAAATAGCCTAGCTGTATATAATATACGTCTATAGACACTATAGAGCGCTATAGACAATCGTATTAGATAGAGAACTATAATTTATATCTAACTTCTAGAACGAGTTCTATTGTATACTAGACATTTAGATTAAGCTGTCTACAGCCTTCTACCTATAAACAGATAGATAGACAGAAATTATAAACTAGTACTTAGACTAGCGCTTACGCCTCTTTGTTAACTACTACTAGAACAACTAGTCTGAACTCCTGCCTATTATAGACTACGCCCAGCTGACGCTACCCTACGAGAGTATTAGAATGTCGCTATTTAAGCTTCTAAATGTATACCTACCTCGTACCTCCTTTGACTAGAACACGCTAGACGCGGCTATAGTAAAGGAAAAGCTAAACTAAGAAGAGGCCTAGCAGGTAGTTAAAAGGATCTAGGAGGGATAGGAAACAGCTTATACGATTATAAGACAAGCGTAAGACAAGAAGTAAAGAGATATTAACCTCTACTAACGAGAAGTAGACTTTAAAGTAGAAGACAAGGTCTAGATATCTATAAAGAATTAGAAGATAGAGCGCTCTAGCTACAAATTAAACTATTAAATAGCAGGCTCGTACAAAGTGATTTAAAAGGTTAGACACTCCTATAAGGTCAAGCTGCTAGCTTCTATGAAAATACACTCTATATTTTCAATAGACCGCCTATAGAAAGTATTAGACGATCCTCTACTAGGACAAGTAAATGAGCTACCTCTACCTATATAGATTACCGACGATAAAGAGTAGAAAGTAGAAGAAGTAGTTATAGTAAAAAAGATAAGAAATATACTATATTATAAGGCTAAATAGATAGAACATAACGAAGATCTAGAGTAGTATTCTACTTCTGACTTTAAGTATTCTCTATATAAGCTAAGAAGCTTCTATATAGTACACTCTACGTAACTAGGCCCCCCGCGTCGCTTAGGTGATTAGATTAAGGCTTATAAGAATAGAAAGGATTTATATAAAGAGTTAGACAATAGTATAGACGCTTCTATAAGCTTAAGAACAAGCTTCTTTTTAAAAGAGAGGGTAATGTAACGGTTCTAACCGCTACTATACCTTAGGCTAACCCTCGACTAGAACCTAGCGGATACTATACTTCCTGAGCCCGGCTCGGTTAGCTATAGCTTAGCACAACCTCCTGTATATAAGAGCTTCTAGCTTCTAGGCTTCTGTTCTTTCTTCTCTTCTCTCTTTAGCTTAGAATCCTTGTATAGACAGTTCTATAGTGTCTAACTTATACCTAGCGTAGTCGTACATTCGTGTGCGGTCTATAAGCTATACGTGTCGTTATACTCTAAACAGGGAACGAAGGTTCTATATAAGACTAGTATGTCTACTATTAGATAGAAGCTTTATACTTAACTTAATATTATATTATTATTACTATTCTAATAGCTTTATAGTTAAGTAATAAGTTTACCTTCGAGTAAACACCTAGTTCGCGATTAAACCTCTTTATAAGTAATAAACTCTAGCGATACTTAGTACCTTAGTTAGTTAGTTTAAGAATTATTATATAGATCTACTCTCTACTAACCTAGAGTAGCTAGTAGCGCTATCTATAACGATTCTTAAACTAACTAGCTAACTAAGTCTTATCGAGTTAGATTACTTATAAAGAGGTTTATATTATAGTAGATTTACTTAGAGGTAAACTTATTACTTAACTATAAAGTTATTAAGTATTATAAACTATATACTAACACGTGATAAGTAAAGACTAGCCGACGTTCTAATAGGTTAAAGTACTATTTATATATAAACTCTTAGAAGAGTATTTATATAGTAATAAGCTAGTAGTATAAGATCTTATTATATTAGTATAGATTATATAATAGAGTTCTTAGAGGCTATTAGAGTTCTTAATATTTAGAAATCTCTTTAAACGAGAGACTCTAATAGAGAGGTTCCTCTTAAGCGAGAGACTCTAATAGAGAACGAAGCTTCTATATAAAGACTAGTATATCTATCTTTAGATAGAAGCTTTATACTTAACTTAATATTATATTATTATTACTACCTTAACAGCTATATAGTTAAGTAATAAGTTTATCTTCGAGTAAACACTTAGTTCGCGATTAAATCTCTTTATAAGTAATAAAACCTAGCGATACTTAGTTACCTTAGTTAGTTAGTTTAAGAATCGTTATAAATAAATATATAAATTAAGTAGTTAAAATATATCTCTATTATAATATAAACTAATAGTAGAATAGCTAGATAGAACTATTATACTTAGTCTAGTTTATATATAATAGCTTAACTATAGAAATAATACTTATATTACTATTCTATACTAACTTTAGATATAAATTATTAGTATATAATAGACTAATAAAAATAATAGTTAATAACTAATTAGCTTAAGTATTAGCCTCGAAAATTAAAGGTCTATATAAGAAACTTATAGAAGATCTATAGTTTATAGTAGAGTATAATATATACTACTATAATAAACGATATAGTTAGAAGCTAATACTAAAAGAGATAAATAAAGTCTATTTATAGTAAAAAAATATTAATATAAAGAGACTAAGTAGAAAACTAGACTATATATATATTAGACTATTTAATATTAAATAAGTTAAAGGACCTTTATATTATAAACTAGCTCTACTAAAAATAATAAATATCTTTCTAGTATTCTATATCTCTCTACTTATAGAGATCTAGCTAGTTAACCTAAACGCTAAATATAAGATTAAGAAGATTCTTAACTATAAACTTATTAGAGGTAAAATTAAGTATCTAATTAAATAGTTAGATTATCTATATTTAGAGAATATATAGAAACTAAAAGAAAATATTAGCTAGTATTTAGTAGAACTTAAAGAGTTCTATTCTTAAAACCTAAGTCTATCTATAGCGTATAGTTAGTAGAATATACCTTAAAAAAAGTAGAATTAAGACTAAATCCTAGAGAAGTATTAATAGAGAAAGTATTAGTATAAGTAGATATATAATTATCTAGATAAGTATTTATAGCTAATATAACTATTTCTATCTTAGCCTTCTTCTTTTCTCTCTTTTCCTTCTTCTTAATAGTATTAAGCTTATTAATAAACTTAAGTCTATAATAAGCTATTTCTTTATAACGTTTCTATATAAACTTTTATTATTTATATAGATAAAGAATCTTTACTATTACTTCTTCTTCTTCGTCTTAGAGACGCTCTTTCTAAGCGTCTAGAGACTTCTACTTCTTTTTATAAGAAATATTCTCATTCTAGAAATTACTATTAATATTATATTTCGATTTCTTATAGATATATTTAGTATATTAGATAGATTATAAAGAATCTATAATATACTACTAACCTTAGAATAAATATCGAGAATAAGATATTATTTCTAATTATATTATATTAATATTATTTACTAGTTAGAAAAGCTCTTTCTTCTTTCTAGTAAAATTAAGTTATAGATAGAGTAATATATTAAAGAAAGAAAGGTAGATAACCTTCTAACGTTATTTCTTAGCTTATACTTAATATAGAAACACGCTAGACTAAGAAGAGAATAGTATTATAAATTATATATCTATATAATAAGTAAAGCTTAGAAAATATTCTAATAGAGTAAGTATACCGCTCTAGGTTTACTATCTAGGAACCTATAGTATAAGAGAGTTAGTTAGATTAGCTAAGTAACCTAAAGATTTTATATAGTTATATAATAGACCTATAAGAATCTTAAAGAGATCTAGTAGTATAAAGGTTCTATATAAGACTAGTATATCTTCTATTAGATAGAAGCTTTATACTTAACTTAATATTATATTATTATTACTACCTTAATATCTTTATAGTTAAGTAATAAGTTTACCTCTAAGTAAATAAATAGTTCGCGATTAAACCTCTTTATAAGTAACTAACCTAGTAATACTTAGTTATCTTAGTTAGTTAGTTTAAGAATTATTATAAATAGTTCTTTATATTCTTTAATATTTATAAGTAGATATCGAATAGTACTTACTAATAAACTATCTTTTATAGTCTTTTAGAAACTATAATTTTCTATTATAGTATTAGTTCTATTCTTTATATATATTCTAGATTATATCTAGCTATAGGTCTACTAACTATATAGCTATAATCTAATAAACTATTAAGACTAGGTCTCTATTTAGAAGTTCTTTTAATATTACTAGCCTTATATATTCTCTAGCCTCTTTATAGTCTAGTTTATAACTAAAAGTATCTAGTCTTACATTTATTATTTCTATAATATATCTAATTATAATATTATAGTATAATAGAGTCTTTAACTATCTAGTAAGACGCTTACTAGTAAGCTTCTTAGTTATAGTAAAGGTTTAAAGATTAGTATAATTAGTAAGAACTATTATCTAATACTTTATTCCTTAGAGATAGATTTTCTAATATTCTAAAGTAAAGATTATAGTAAGTAGTTTCTTCTTAAATATAGTATAGTTCTATTATACTAGATCTAGTATTCTTAAGTAGTAGACTATAGGTATTAATTTTCCATTTTCGTCTAGTTAAAGATATATAGCGTCTATTACTATATCTAATAAGTCTATTTCTATAGTACTTAGTTTCTCTAGATTATAGCTATATAGAATTAGTTTCTTAGTAAAGTGTTTTTTTATTATCTAAAAGACTATTTCTATAATCTTAATCTATATAAAAGATATACCTTTATATATAAGGTTTATTATTAGTTTAGATATTCTAGTATAGTCTACTATAAACTAATAGTAAAAGTTAGTAAATCTCTAGAAACGTTAAATATCTTTAACGTTTTTTAGTAATTCCTAGTTAATAATATCCTTTATCTTATCTAGGTTAATTTCTATTCTTTCTAGAGATATTATCTAGCCTAGAAACTTTATATAAGTTACTCTAAACTTATATTTTAATAACTTAAGTTAAGAGTTTACTATAGTAAGCCTTTTTATAACCTTATATATATAACTCTTGTGTTCCTTTACTTTATCTAAGTAGATTAGAATGTTATCTAGATAATAAATAATAGTTACCTCTAGAAGACCTTCTAGAATATTATTATTCTACCTCTAGTAGGTTACTAGTATAGTAGCTAGTCTAAATAGTATTACTATATACTTATAGAGTCTTAAGAGTAATCTAAATATAGTTTTCTACTTATTACCTACCTTAATTCTAATTAAGATATAAGCGTTTCGTTAGTCGAGTTTTATAAATATCTTAGTAGAGCTAATTCTGTCTAGTAGATATTATCCTTCTAGTAGTAGATAAGCGTCCTTAATCGTTACGTTGTTTATATCTTAGTAGTTAATATAGACTCGACCTATTAGGTTATCCTTTTTACTAATAACTAGTATATTTAATAGAACAGGTAATTTAGATCTCTAAATATAACCTTTCTTTAAACCTTCGATAATATAGCTTTTAAAGTATTATAGCTTAATCTAACTATAAGACTATATTTTCTATTTCTTAAGGTTATAACTCTCTTTTAATTTAATCTTATAATCCTATAGATAATA
>LKTO01000054.1:0-158069 GCA_001399465.1 Hymenoscyphus scutula
CCCTCTCCCTCCTCAAAGCCCCCCACCTCATCCACCCCCCATAATCAAATTCAACACCACACCTCCTCCCATTCTTCCCATTCCTCCCTCTCTCCCTCTCACAATTTCTCCCCTCCCTACTCCCGGAACCCGAAGCACCCCCACAAAAAAAATGTCCATCCTCCAAACATCTCCTAGTAACACCCAGCGCATAACCCCTCCCACAAAGACAACACCGCCATTTCCACGGATTAACAACCGGTCCGGGATTAGATATGAGAAGGTTAGGATTTTTGAAATCAGGCGAGAGGGGTGGGGTTGGGAGGAGAGTTCGCAGGTGTAATCGTGGGGGTGGTTTGATGAGAGTTAATCTTGGGGATTGTACTTTTGTGGGGGAATTTTTAGGTGGTGGGGTAGGTGGTTTGGGACTTGTTGGTAGGGGTTGTGATGTAGAGGTGGTTGGGGAGAGGGGTGGTGTGGAGGGGAGGTGGATGAGATTAGGTGGGTGGTTTTTGGGTTTTGGTTTTGTTTTTGGGGTTGCAGATTTTTCTTTTATTTGGGTTGGGGATTCTACTTGTGTTTTCATCTTCATCTCTCTTCCTCTTTGAGTTGGAGTCTCGCTCATCCTTCGCGGTTTCCCTTCTTTCGGGGTTTGCGTAATATACTGACTGTCTTTTGGTGGAACAGGAGGTCGAGGCCTAGTTTGAGCCGTGGAGGGCAATTCCATGTATCGAGATGGAGATGTCGAGGACGGTATACGGTTGTGGGTGTGATTTCGCAATGATTTATGGAGAAGTAAGGGAGGATTGGATGTTTCGAAGAGGACCATTCTCAAAGACTTGCTTTGAGAGGATGGCCTTCTGCGATGTGTAAATCTATCGAATATCTCCGTGGCTGAGGATGTTTGCGCTAGATCGTGATGAAAATGGTGTGTTGTGATATCGCAATGTAAAATTTCGATTTGTATTGTACAAGTTATGAAGCTGGAAAAATATGTAAAAGTATGGAAGTATGAAAGTAGGAAGAGTAGGAGAGGTATATACAACATGCAAGAAAACACCAACGACCTGGCGGAAAGACACGATTGGAAAAGACACGACATGACAGCCCTCTCTTTGTTCAAGCCCACGTTTCTTTGAAAGAGCCCGCCCGAGCCGCCACCTCAACCCAGACCTCGAACCAGTAATCTAGAGCAAAAAAGTGAGTCTAGAAAGATCATGGAAACTCCCACGAACAAAGAAGAAACGTGGGTTATTGAGGACTTGGCCTCGAATACCGCCACAGGCATGCGAATCTAGAAAACTGGTGACCTGGCTAGCCGAATCTGCATAGACACGAAGAAAAAACACCTCCTAAGAGTGGGAAGTAACCTTTCATTATAGACCTTACAAGTACATCTTCTACCCAGAACCACTCTCACTGTCTGGGTTTCTCATCGCTTCGCTCGCGCTCTCGACTTTCATTCAAACCCATATCGAAAGCCTTGGGCGATGGGTATTTTCATTCATTCCACCTTTCAACTCGTTCATGCCCCAGCCCTCCCTTCCCAACCATAAAACAGTCGCGCAAAAACATTTCCCAATACACCCCTCCAAAGTCTGGAAACCAGTATGGACCATCAAAAGAAAAGAGAAACCAAGGACGACCAAATTAAAGAAAAATCCGAAACCTGAGAGTTCAAAAGACAATGTCTTTTAACCCTCAAGAAGCTTCTGCTTCTTCTTCTGCTCAACCTTTAGCAGGAGAGCACGATTGATATGTGGCAGAACACCTCCGAAGGCGATGGTCGCGCGGATCAAGGTATCGAGTTCTTCGTCTCCGCGGATGGCAAGTTGTAGATGGCGAGGGGTGATACGTTTGACCTTGAGATCCTTGGCGGCATTCTATGACCAATAATTAGTATCATACCAAGAGGGGAGGGGATGGGATGACTCACTCCTGCAAGTTCGAGGACTTCTGCTGTGAGGTATTCAAGGACTGCGGTAACGTAGACGGCGGCCTTTGCTCCTACGCGCATCTTGTTTTGGGTGTTGTTCTTGAGGAATCGCTTGACACGACCACATGGGAACTGCACATTTTGAAAGTCAGCATTTATTTTGGATTTCCAACGTCGCGCTGGTATCAGGTTTCTGCTGAGAAAGGCGCTATGGAAAGAATAGTCTGCGGAAGGGTCGTATCGTGTGTTATGAGGAAGCTATCGTGATGTTGATTTAGCGTCGCGTCGTTCCATCGTGAACACCGGCAACGTTGAGATCGAGTGGCAGGTTCGTATATGCATCGTGTTTGCTGTGTTCGCTGTGTTCGTGGTGGTGAAGTATCTTTCTCCCTTGCGCAAATTCTCTCTCCATCGTCGAGCTCAGTGTTCGCGATGACGACGCGACATGGCGGGGTGTCGCAAGCTCGAGCTCAAGCTCTAGTAATAGTGTCGGCATCCATTTGCTAATCGTCGATGGGCCGAAAAGTAACTCGAAAGTGGTGCGTTGCAGAAGAGAAAAGGTGGTTGCGCGCAATTACTAACCTGGAGACCAGCCTTGCTTGAGTGGGATTGTTGCTTCTTGTTTCCATCGGCGCCAACCTTTCCTCCAGACGACTTGCCGCCTGAAGATTTGCCTTTTCCACCAGCCATTGTAGGAAGATTTGATGCGTGGCGAGGATGTGTATGTTGGAGGATCAAAGTTATGTGTGGATGAGGCGGAAGATGCGACGTGGATGGATTTTCGCAGATTGGAAAAGTTGAGCTGTGGATGGTGTTGATGTTGATAAAGTCTTCCAGGTGTAGGCGCGTCGCCTGGGAAGATATGGAAGCTTCGCTACAGCGTTCTACTAGGCACCGGACACTACCGACTTTTCTGGCTGGCTGCAGAAATGCAGAAATGTGAGCACAATCACAGCCTATTTAGCTGTCCACAACCAATTTTCTTGGGGATGATTTGCGTTATGAAAAGGTAGTTGAACTATTTCTCAACAAATTCACATAGTTCAAGCCCCTTATCAATCGTTATTTATCTCGAGAATTGACGAGGCGCGAAAGTCGATTTCCCTCATGTTTTCGCTAGTAGTACCGCATATGCGCCCTGTTAACCAGAATTTGGTGACCGGTCAACGTATATTCTGGGCCAATTAAATCTAACCCTCCTCGGAACAGCTCTCATCGCAAGGCTACGCTACCTAAGGTACTGCTACAAGCGAGGCAGCAGAAACAGAAGTTCATCAATTCCACCACCTTCTCGACATCTCAACCAGACAATGACTGAAGTCTCAACCCCCAATGGCCTATCGCGGAAACGCAAAGATATCGACGATGGCGCCGTCACCCCCGCCGTAAAACGACTGCGCATCTACGAATCTAACGAAACTGCTGCCGAACCCGAACAGGAGGCAGAGGGCGTAAATGGGAGGGAGGACGATGAAGAAGATGAGGAGGAAGATTTGAATATTCCAACCAGACCAATACGACAGGAAGCTCCCCCAGAAGGCTTCGACGACCTGTACCTAGATACCATCAATCGCGGCGTCCTCGATTTCGATTTCGAAAAGCTCTGTTGCGTCTCACTCTCCAATATAAACGTCTACGCCTGTCTGATATGCGGAAAATACTATCAAGGAAGGGGTCCAAAGTCGCATGCCTATTTCCATGCTCTGGAAGTCGGCCATCATGTATACATCAACATGCAAACCCAAAAGGTGTACGTACTCCCGGAAGGCTACGAGGTCAAGAACAAAAGTCTAGACGACATCAAATTCGTCTCTGACCCACGATACACCAAAGAACAAGTCATGGTCCTCGACCGAGAAGCAAAAACCGCCTGGACATTGGGAGGAAAAGAATATACACCCGGCTTCGTAGGAATGAACAACATCAAAGACAACGACTACTTCAACGTCGTAGTCCAGGCCCTCTCCCATGTCCCCCCTCTCCGAAACTACTTCATGCAAGAAGACTTCACCTCCAAACCGGAGCTTGCGAAACGTCTCTCCATCTTGATCCGCAAAATCTGGAATCCGCGCGCTTTCAAATCCCACGTCTCACCACACGAACTTCTGCAAGAAATCTCGTTGAAATCGAATAAGAAATTCACACTCACGACACAATCCGACCCCGTCGACTTTCTCTCCTGGTTCCTAAACAATTTACACTTGGCTCTGGGGGGGAGCAAGACGAAGCCCGGGAGCAGCATGATCCAAAAATGCTTCCAAGGAAAACTAAAAGTCGAATCCCAAGCCATAACCGCGAAAGCCGACGCAGGCGACAGATTACGATTTGAAGAAGCAGCCTCAGTAAATACGACCATCTCGCGCTTCCTAATGCTCACCCTCGACCTACCAACCGCGCCTCTCTTCCAAGATGAATTAGAAAGAAACATCATCCCTCAAATCCCTCTCACTGCCATCCTCTCAAAATACGACGGCTTGAAATCACAAGAACATCTCAATTCTCGAAGAAGATATCGATTACTCCACCCTCTCCCTCCATACCTCCTCTTCCACGTAAAACGCTTCTCGAAAAACAAATTCGTGGAGGAAAGGAACCCAACGATTGTCACCTTTGATGCTAGGAATTTAGATATGGGACCCTACGTCGAGCCGAACCCGGAGTTCCATCAGATGGGCGAGCCGATTTGGTATGACCTCGTCGCCAACATCGTGCACGAAGCTGTACGTGGACGGGAAGATAGCGTGGAAGGCGAAGCTGAGAAACGAATGTGGAAGGTTCAGATGCGTGATCGGGGCCGTGAGGAGTGGGTTCAGGTGCAGGATCTTTTTGTCGAGAAGACGCAGAAGGAGCTTTTGTATTTGGGGGAAACTTATTTACAAGTTTGGGAACGGAGACGAGAGGGGAAGGGGAAGGGGAAGGGGAAACAGACGAATGGGAGGTCGTGATTGAAAAGGAGGGGGCCTGCGAAGTAACGGGGATGAGGGAGTGTATATTAGAGGCGGCATGACTGGATTGTAAAAGGACATCGCATTCTATGGCGGGGGACATTTGCTATTATTGTAGGGCATATACCCTCCTGGGTCTTTACAATTTACTAAACATTCCGAGCACGGAAAACAAAGTTGAATTGAGTGTTCTCAAAAACCCATGATGTAAGAATCAATCCTTATTTGACGTGCTCTCTGCCCAGGAAATTTAATTCAGCTTAATCCTAAATTACAGAGTAAGTTGTTCGATTACAACACGCGTCACACTTGGATTTCCTATAAATCGAGGACTCAGCCATAACTTATAACCTGACACCTTAGAGGTGATAGTAATAGTGTATAGAAATAGTCAACTTGTAATCTTCCCCTCCCTTCTGATCGTCACTTTTTGAATTTGATTTCAGAGCTACCTACTGTTTCAAAGATTGGTAGTGACTAGTTTGCATCGAGATTCAAAGTAGAAGAGAATTTACTCCTTTTTCGCAAAGGGTGTGAGGAGTGAGATTAGTTTTATACACTGAGAATTGAGAATTAAGATCTAGTAACAGTAATAGAAATTAGTTAGACACTATCTCTAAATACCTAGAACATTATGTGGTCCATGACTCGAAGTATAGCCTATTTATTTATTATGTAGTAATGTTAGTATCTAAGTATCTTCAAAGGAAGAAGAAAGGGAAGGAAAAAGAGAACAAAAGGGTTCCTTTTCTGTATTTTAGATGATAAAAGAGTTCCCGGGCTAAATGATTACCAAGTAAGCTGTGAGTAAGTTGCAAATCATTGGGTATGCCCGCATGCATGTGGTGCATTTGGGGGCTAACCAAAATTTATGTGTATATTGAATAATTATTCAGTAAGTTACTTTCAAGGAAACTTGTAATTCAATAGGGGACCAAAAAGTAAGTTGTGAGCAAGACGAATGAACAGAAAGGGCAGGATTTTCTGCGATGCACTGCATCTGGATAGAGAGCATGAAACAACCAAGGGTTGTCATATTGCCTGTGACATGCCTGGGTACTTTTAAAAAAGCAGTGCGTATATCTTGATAAAAGGAAATGAATGCCCAACTTTGTAAATTAGAGTGTTACCCGTCATTTCACCTCGTCTTCCAGGAAAGGCACCCTCGAATTTCATCGAATCACAGTACGTCGTTTGCCCGCTCACGAACTGCGTAAGCACAGGTAATGCGAAGAATTCCAAAACCCATCGTAGTCTTTAAGATCGCCATTTGATGCCATGCTATAATACACCCGTTGCCATCCCTTTGATAACCACACTGCACGCCAGAATACCCCATCCGAGAAGCAGAAAAAGAACAAACCCAACTAAGGACAATCAATCCTCGCCGAATCATCGTATTCCACTTCCTGAATGCCATCCTTGGTAATCACCTTCACCAACATGCCCTTGAAATCAATCGGTAACCGCCTCTTCAACTCATCCGTACACATTCGCAAGATCTTCAATCCCTGCTCGTAATCGATGTCTGGATGATGATGTTTGTCGAGGATGGAGAGACAGTAGTATTGTGCGTAGCCGTGGGCGGCGTATGGGAGGGGAGCCAGCGATGCTAGGTAGTCCATCCAGTATAGTGAGGGCTTGAGGGTGATGGGGTCGACGCCGCCGAGGAGGAGGTTGACGTTATAGGGTTTGCGGGAGCGAAGGGAGGATGCGAGTTCGCCGCGGACGAAGTGGGCTACTGCTGAGGGGGAGAGGTCGATGCCGTTGCGCATAGAGTAGAGTTGGGCATTTGCCTGGATGTATTCTGCGAATTGGACTATAGAGAAGGGGGATTAGAAAGGGTATTGTTGTGAAGGAGGAATATCAGGGGCATACTTGTGTCTCCTGCTTCTCCAGAGAAGGCCATCAGAGTATGCTTATTCAACTGTCTCGTCTTGTCGTCGGCAGCTTTGAGAACGGTGGCACCTCTCATTGCTGCTTTGGAGGCAGCAATGAGGGTAAAGTCTTTACCAGTGATTCCAAGTAATACCTCCCTAATTGAAGATATAAATTAGTATCCTTAAAAGTATCTGATTCCTGGGATGGACTTACATGATTGCGGTGAGTTGTGGTTGTTGTTAAAGTTGAGCTTTGGGTGGTATTTTGAAGCTCTTGAGCTCCCAAATCCAACGCAACACGCGGAGAGCTGGAGCCTCTTGCCCATGCCGACCCCTGTCAGTATTGTAATCACGTGATCAAACCGAAAAACTCGCGATTGTCAAGAAAGTGTGGCAGTAAATATGGTGATATTGTTCTAGATACTTCAAGAAAATTGGTTCTATTACTTTAAAGCTGTTATTTACTCTCGTTCCAAGATTTGAGGCTAATTATGCTAAATTAAAATAGTTAGTCCCAATAGTATAGGCAGGAGGCACTGCCGCTTTTAGTTTCACCACCTCCCCGCGCTAAGCCATATCAGAAACCTTGTCAGAATTTCCGGCAGAATAATTTTTGTTCCAAAAAGTTGCAGTTCGACTTCTCCAAGGCAACATCGCAACCCAACTATGTCTTCCTTCTTCACCATCCCCTCCTCAATGAAGAAGAGGAAAAGACCAGAAACCACCGAGCCCCCGAAAAAACGATTAGCATCTACAAAATCAAAAACTACCCCACGAGAAGCAAAACCTGCGCGGAGAGAAAGAGACGATTCGATTTCAGGAAGCGGCAGCGAAGACAGCGATGATGGGGGAGACAAGGAGGATTTCGACGGACTGAGTGATTCTAGTAGTAATTCCGGAGCAGAGGAGGACGAAGATGGCGAGGAAACCGCCGCAGAAAGACGATTGCGACTCGCAGAACGCTACCTAGAAAATATCCGCGAGGAAGTCGACGAAGTGGGGTTCGACGCCGAAGAAATCGATCGGGATCTTATCGCGGAACGGTTACAAGAAGATGCTGCGGAGTCAAAAGGTCGCATGTACAGGAAGCTGGCGGAGAAATTGGATTTCGAGGAGGCTTCGCATAGTGCTTTTAAGAATAATAGTGAGCCGATTACGAGTATTGCTACTTGTCCGCCATTCGCATATACAGTTTCGAAAGATATTACACTAGTGAAATGGAGGATACAGGATCTACCTGCGAACCAATTCCCTCAAAAGAAGAAATCGAAAAAATCGAAGTCGAAAACCACAAAACCCCCACCACCTCCTCGACGAAAACCCGAACGTCTGGCCCTCGTCCGCGGCGACAAGAAGAAATCAAAAGACAATTCCTATCAAGGACATGTCGATTCTATCCTCACAGTTGCCGCATCCCAAGACGGGAAATACGTTGTAACCGGTGGTCGAGATCGCAGAATTGTGGTTTGGGAAGCAGAAACTCTTAAACCCCTCCGAGTCTTCACCCAACATCGAGATTCCGTCACAGGCCTCGCGTTCCGTCGGGGAACAAATCAATTATACTCCTCCTCCAAAGACCGCACAATAAAAGTCTGGTCGCTCGACGAACTAGCTTATATCGAAACTCTCTTCGGACACCAAGACGAAGTAGTAGATATTGCCGCTCTTGCACAAGAACGTTGTATCTCAGTCGGTGCTCGAGACCGCACCGCTAGACTCTGGAAGGTAGTAGAAGAAACACAACTCGTTTTCCGTGGAGGTGGAGCAGAGAAGAAATCTCGTCACAGCAACACACCCCGCGTTTTGGAAGGAAGTATGGATCGAGTAGCGATGATAGATGAAGAGACCTTCGTTACCGGTGGTGATAATGGATGTATTTCTCTTTGGACGATCCATAAGAAGAAACCCATCTTCACACTTGCGCATGCTCATGGTCTTGATCCTGCGCTTTTGCCGGATGAAGCTTCGGCTGAGACGAGACCGGGACTGGATATTGTTCCTAGTCCGCAACCGAGGTGGATCACTGCGCTGGCTACGATTCCTTACTCGGATGTTATTCTTTCTGGGAGTTGGGATGGGTCGCTAAGGGCGTGGAGAATGAGTGATGATAAGAAAAAACTCGAGGCTTTGGGGGCTGTGGGTTCGTTGGTTGTCACAAATCAGAGTTTAAATTTGGAAGAGGAAGGGAATCTTGTGGTTAAAGGGGTTATCAATGACATTTCAGTCTTTGAAAGAGGAGACAGAGGGAAAGAAGGGGCTTGTGTGGTTGTCGCTGTGGGGAAAGAGCATCGCTTAGGACGGTGGAAGAAAGTTGGTGGGAATAACGGGGCAGTTGTTTTTGAGATACCAAGGATTGAGACGAAGAGTAAGGTCAACGGGGTTCTTCCGTTCGACTTGGAAGATGGAGAGAAAGACAAAGAGTTATAGAAGGGGCAAAAGATCATGAATTGAAATATGGCGAACAACGGAGTACGAGTATCACATCTCATGTTGTGGAGATATGTATTACATTTGCAAGGGAGGGAATTTTGGTATTCAGTTAATGCCACTCCGAATTCTAGAATGAGCTACAGTTTTACGGTGCTCTAAAATACAAAAACCAAATCTTTCTCCGGCTGTCTTTGGTTCGTCTATTTGAAAAGAGTGAGAAAGTCAAAGCTATGTATTAGAGGTAAGATGAGAATATCAATATGCCAGCGCTACTCTTAGTTCTAGAAATGGTTTCTTTCACAAGGTCTGTCGTATATATATTCTTAGTGGTACTAATAGAAGGCAACGTGCTTCTCTCGGAGTGATGATAGTAACATTTGCCAAGTCAGAAGACTTTATGGGGGGTATGTGAATGATCTTTGGTTTGTACAGGCACGGAAGGGTTCTACTCTAAGGATGTGAGCGTGTGTTAGGAGGGAGAGGGCCTATGGACTTTCTGGTATAGAATCTGTGCATGAGTATTCCATACCGATGCCCCATCCTCAAGCTCAGTTCAACTTCATACTTCAATTTAGCTCTAGTGGGTCTAGGCAGCAGCATGTTTCAGATGTTCAGAACATACATACCACACATCATCTCGACAAGCCAACTTCTTCTCCTCAAAACTCAAAATTCTTCAACAATGAAAAAGCTCCACCAAAAACTCATATCCAAACTCCGTTCTACCAAGAAGCTAGATCCTCTAAAAGAGCAAGAAAGACAACACACACTAGCCCTCCACACGATATACACAGATCCCAGTCCCGAAATTGAGTAAGTCGCCCCCCTCCCTCTCTCGCTTATCCACATATGACCGTTTAATATACTTACCTAACCCAATGTAGCATCATAGTCCTCCACGGCCACACAGGACACTACCGTGACAGCTTCACACACCAATCCAGTATCTGTTTCTGGCCACAAGATCTCCTCCCCTCTCTCTTTCACAACCTTCCAGGTTCCATTCGAAAGGAAATCAGAATCCTCTCCTTCTCATACTCACCAGAAGATGAGATCCTCCTTGGGAGTGAGAAAATCGTCCACTTCCTCAGTCACCAACTCCTTTCCTTCCATTCCTCCTCCCTTCAGTCCCCAGACCAAGTCAGCACCAAGAAAACAAAATTCATATTCATAGCTCACTCATTCGGTGGTTCGCTCCTGCAAGGTCTTCTAGCTGCGGGGGATAATCAGTGGTTGCGTGCTCAAACAGTGGGGATCCTTTTTTTCGGTGTTGCGGGGGGGAAGGGATGGGGGAACTTGGTTGGTGCTATGGGTGGTGTTAAGGAGGAGGAATTAAGCCAGGAAATGAGGGATATGAGGAGGGAGGTTGAGTGGTTAAGGACTTGCCAGGAGTGGTTTCAGGAATTTGCGAAGGAGAGAGTGTGGGAAGTGTGGTGGTTTAGGGAGGGGGCTGGTGGTGTGGTGAGTCTTTTTTGTTGAGTGTTGAGGTGAAGTTGGGAACTGAGCTAATAGGATCTTCCTTTTCTAGGGGAATATGGAGAGTGGGAGTAGAGAGGAGGAGAAGAATGTTATATTTATGGATAGGACACATGGTGCTATGATTAGGTTTGAGGGGGAGGGTGATAACGAGTGGAGGAAGGTTAAGCGGGTGTTGACTGATGTTTTTGCTAAGATTATGGAGTGATATGAGGAAAGCCGACGAGAAATCTCGGATAATAACCTTGAAGAGAAGATGAAATGTGCAGTGGACATCTTTGTAGGTGGTTGGTCACCTGAGAAAGATCTTTGCTAATTTAGGAAGGAAAACGGAAAGGAAGAAAATTAAGTACCTCGGGGAGTCCAGGTGCTGTATTTATTCTTTCCAGATCCTGTTTCTGTTCCTGTATTTCAATCGAATCCCTCCACCCTTCCCTCTTGAAATTTCTAGGGTGTTTAATCGATAGTATTGGTGATGTGGGTACTACCCTAGGTAGCGTCCTTAAGACTACTATCCAGGCAGTAGTAGTTGTTGTTTTCGCGATTGAAGGGAAACACTTTTGAGAAGAATGGAAATGGTTTAGCCAAAAAATCATGTTAGCGAAAATCGTCAGTGATATGAAGGGGAAAAGGGATTGATTCAGGTTGGGGGGGTGTGAGCGGTGTTTCTCTTCATCCAACTCCAGTTCGTCATCTACAGTAAGTGCTTTCTGGGACCCGTTCTGAAACTCACGCAAAAAGTTACCAGGTATGTGTATCAGGGCGTCCAAATCGTTGCCTGTCTGCTCCAAGCGAGTACCTAACTGCTGGCCCACCTCTGATTTTCCTAACCTACCCTGCCTCCCCCAAATTTGTCCCAGAAACCACGTAATCCAGCGTGTTCGTTTTTCGACGTAAGTTGACAAATCTAACAAATGTTCGGCTCGGGTTTAACAAAAATGGTGTCTGGCAATATTTCTTAGTATACTCATCCAACTGGGTCTTGCAGGTAGACGCTTACCGTCTTCAAGTTCCTCCATTTCCATTGCAGCCTCCTCGTAATACCGCATTATAGACAGTGCCAAACTAAAAGAGTAATATGAAGGCTGTGCAGGTGGTGGAGGTTGCATGTGCTGTATGTGTTGGAGTTGATATAGGGGATGTAAGGGGAGAAAGCCTTGGAGATGTGGGGGAGAATCCGGTATTCTTATGACATGGTCCCTAGTATCGTCTAAATTCTCCTCGGCCATTTCTTGGATTCGAGGTTGAGGACTCGGAGGCTGTTGAGATTGTGGAGGCTGTGGAGACTGTAGTGGGTATAGGGGGCGTGAGTGTTTCCCCTTTGTCCTTTTCCTTTTCTTTTTTCCGGAATTTGAGAGCTGTGGTTGTAGGGGAGAACTGTGTATGATTCCGATATTGTCCTGTGTATCATTTTCAGCCATTCCCTCGACTTGAGTTTGGTCAGGTTGCAAGGGCTGTAGGGATAGTGGCGTGTGTAATGGGCGTGAGGGTTTGCCCCTTTATCCGTATCATAATCTTTTTTCCGGGGAGGGGGGCCTGTGGTTGTGGGGGAGAAGGGGATGGGCTTTCGAGGTTGCGGTTTCGGTCGTTTGCATTTTCCTCAGTCGATCCATCGACATGGAGCGGTGGGGGAGAAAGGGATGGGCTTTCGAGATTGCGACTGCTTTCTTCTACCTGTTCCACTGCCGTTGCATCAAGTTGAACTATCTCCCCGTTTTCCGAAATTGGTAGTTTACCAATCAATGCTCGTGCTGATTTATGATGAGTTGCTCCCCAGCACTTTCGTATTTCTTTCAAAATAAAACTGATATCGTTCTGTACAAGTCCCGCATGCTTGCTCAGAAAATCCTTCTCGAATTGTCTTCCATTGATAGTCCGAAATTCCCTCCATGCCATTATGACCTTGTAACAAGCCTTATCAAGTGTGACCACCTCTTTAAGCTGGTCCGGGTATCTGTGGTTTTGTAGGAAATATCGTCCCTTTATTCGGAGGATGTCTTCATGATATTCAGTCGTACATGAATCTGCCGTCGAGGTGTTCCTTTCCCTTCCTTGATGAAATATCTTTGATTCGGTTTGCGTGTGAATTCCTTCCATTTCGGCTCAATTCTTTTCAGGATTCCTAAAATGGTTCTGGGTTGCGGAGCTGATGGCAGCTTTTTGCGGACCATACTGATAGGTAGGACAAGCCATCGACTATGAAAGGGAATGCAAAAGGAGATAAACAGAGGATTGAGTTTCTCGGCTCGAAATAGAGTTTGAAGATAGGAGGAGAGGTTGGTAGGGGGTTATGATCAATATTTGCGAGCCAAGAATAGTGAAATTTTGGAAAGTGATGTAGAATAATTCGGTTTACAGAATAGGGAATCAAAGGGACTATTTTTATTGGATGGATGTCTGGATTCACGTGACCGAAATCCGGACTATGATTTTGTACCTCCCCCTCCTGGCCATTCATTTTGCACACAACTTCCTTGTGCTCACGCAGTGGCCTTTGTTCCATGTTTCAGAGGGGTACTCTCCTCGCTTGACGGCTGGTATTGATATCGAAAACTAAGGATTTACGTGACAGTACCCACTTGTGACTCAAATATTAACCCCTATCAAGGAAATAGTATCAGAGGATGGCTACCAATCAACAGAGAGCTGAGCTTACGACACATCACGGGGGGAGGGGGAAACAAGCGCACACCAACCAAGATTTACGCGGCAACAGCCGCGTTGATACAACTAGGTGAAATAATTGAACATGGATATCTTCAAACATGAAGAAGCTCCACGACAAGTCGCACTCTAGGCAAGCCTCGGGCTCACTTTCTCTCTAAATCTTCTTGATCTTCAAGCCTGACTGACTTCGCTAACAGCTCACTCCACTGGGTCTCAGTTCTCTCCAAACCTCCGAAAGGAAACATGGTGATATCCCGGATCGCTTCTTGCATGGTTGCATTGGTGTTCGACAGGACGAGATCTCTAAAAAGCAACTTGCTTTGAGGCTGTTCCTTCAACTGCGCCACGTCTTGGGCCAGGAGCTTAGCACAGTCTCCATCACTCTAGTCATGGAAGATATGTCTGTAATAGTAGACGGAGGCTTTCTTGACTAGTTGAGGAGTGAAGATATCATATGGCATGAATTAGACGCCGGCTGGTGGGTTTGCGAAGGTGGAAGGAAGATCTTGGACGATGAATCAACCTTTGGGTCTCGGGGTTTCGTCGACGAACTTCCTCCATGATATGTCCTTGGCCACCAGCAATGTCGACAATTGCAACGTTCTCGTCCATCAAACTCAACTTAGAGAGCTCCTCTCTAAACGGTTATGCGTCACCCGACACATTTCCGGCATTATGGGATCTCATACCTGTTACTATGTTCAAGGCACGGTCTAGATGTGAGCCCAGCTATTTCCAGAAGTCCTCTCCATGGGTCCATTCATATAGAGTTCCAGATTCCTTTGCGGGTGCTTTGTAGCCACGCTCCTTGACGCCTGCGTCTCTAATGAGTTTCGGCAGAAATTTTGTCCTGGCAATTGAAATTAAGCGACTGAGTTACGTAACACCATTTGCCATGTTGAATGAAAGGCAAGGAGAATGGAGGATGGTACAAGGAAAACAAAGAGAGAGAACTGATTCATTTCATTCCATTCTATCCATGCAGCTCGCTTCGGAAGCAACACGATCTCCGCTGTTCACTCAACCCCAACCTCATTCGCCCATTACCTATTCACCCAATCGCCCACTGCTGAGAGGCAATACTTGGATCACACTCCGCAAGCCTAGCCGTAGCCCCATCACTCCCATCCACACACAAATTGCCCCACAAATTACTCCTCAACTCCACCGTCCCCGGCGGCGCCAGGTTAGTCTTGAAAAATAGATGGTTTGGGGACGAGCCAAACGGGCCATCCATACTGCACGAGGATAGAGCGAGGGGTGTACCCGACGTAACGGGATAGTCAATCCAAAGGCAGGTGCCTGTTTGTTGGTTCTCCATTACATAAACGTTGTCTCCCGCGTCCATCTTGGTGGCATTCCATAGTTGTGTACTAGGGCTGGGTGTGGTGCATGAAGCGAGGGATATGCTGGTGGTGGAATTGGCACTGAGGCAGAGGTTGTTTTCTGTGTTTTTTAGGGGGGAGAATGCGGCGTTGATTGTTGGGAGGGCCACGATCGCGAGGAAATCAGTGAACTAGGGAAAGGTTAGTAAGTGTGTTTTATTAACAAGAGTAGTTCTCGTAGAATTGCACCTTCATCTTCATAGGTTTGCAACACTGGAAGGAATTCGAAGGTGTTGGGAGTATGGCTTGATGTTGATGTGGGGGATGTTCATCTATCATATATAAGGTTCCTTGGTTACAAGCGAATCACCCGGATATAAATTAACAGCATCCCCTCATATGCAATCAGAAAACAATTAGGCTATGCGACTATATTTATTTCCATTTCTACCAATCATCCCACTTTTCTTTGTCGGCTTGAAAATATACGAGATAGGGTGAATATTTGTGGTTTATTAAACTTCTTTTCCCCGAAGTTTCACGGCCTTGTCTAGGTTCTGTATGATGCTGAGGTCGATTCCAAAATGATCTTGATCGCTGCTGAAGGGATTAGCCCCACATCAGATAAACCCCGAATATAGTGACAAGCAACCAGAGAAGTACGGGATTAATTCTTTTCTCTCCAGCCAGGTGGCAGTATGCGCTCTACACCAAAATTCATGTGTCAAATTGAAGCTACCTTGATCGTGCTCACAAGTAGCATCTTTCGGGGGCAGAAACCTTGCGCCCCGAACAGAATAAAAATAGACTCTAGGAAGAAAGCATTTTCCTCTTTCTCCCCTTCTATTATCGTCAAGCATAAGCTAACTACTCCTTCTCCTTCTCCAACTATAAAAGAATCGAAGGCTGATTTTTCAGAACTATTTCAAGAATTTCATCGCATACTTTGGGTGAAAACAGGTCTACCGTCAACCATCAATGCACTATCACTCCCTTCGGCGAGTCTCTAGTGCGGTTAACCTCGTCGCCGTCTCTATATTACCATTGGAGTCCTCATGGTCCCGACATTCATAATTCTATGGACTCTAATGTCCCAAGTTTCCATTATCTGGATATCTGTGTTATCGGTTCTGAGTTTCGCTGGTATCATGTCCCTAGCAACGGCCATCAGAAGTCATGCATATTTTGATTGGATCTACAACATAAGTATGCAATCCTCAAAACTGCAGAAAACTTCTAAAAATGTATTAGGAATTAGACACTGCGAGGTAGTACCGGCAGCTAACCTGAGGAAAACTGGGAAAGCGAGAGCGATCTCAGTGAAGAAGATATTCTTAGGAGGATTTTGGAGAGTAATCAAACCTATCTTTAGCCGTTAACATAAATATCACGCTCCTCACAGGAACTTGGCAGCGTTAAATGTGGCATATTTATCTTCCAGTTCTTCAATTGAAAACTTGGAGGGTAATGAATAAGTGGCACCCAACCTCCCACACCATACTTGAAGTAAACCTTAGAACGCCAGCTCTTGTATTAAACCTGAGCGGAAAATATTTCCCGGCCCACTAAATTCACTTACTGGTCTCAAATTCTGTCCTTTCAACCCCTTTACCGCATTAAGCGACGGAACAAGGCAAGCGAGAGTTAGAGTGAAGTGTCGGGAAGGGAAATCCTAGAGAGAGATGAAGTGACCAATGTAAAATCTAGTCAGGAAAAGCTTACCAAATTTTCCACCCCAGAACGCTCTCGAAAATACGAGCTCGGAAATTCTCTCTTGAACGAAGGGGACAAAAAATCAAAACGACCTTGTTCATCGGTTCGTACTAATTCTCCCCCAAAGAGTGCATATCCTCTCGATTTATTTCTCAACGATTATTACAAGGAACAAAGGGCCTAATATGTATTGACTGCCGTAAGGGTGGGATGAGCGCGTCGACACTCAGTCCATACTACGCCTGCCTTGTATGTAGAAACCGCATTTCGGAATTGGCATATTTGCCTCGAAAAAGTCAGCTGTTTCTCGATAGGGGAGCTGATAACCGCGGTTTCCACCAGGTTTGTTCGAGTGTTTCCACGAACGATTTCACCCGATTGTTGGAGACACCATCGCAAGCCATATTCGCTTATTGAATGCTGAGGGGAGAAAATTGTAATGTATTGATGATTTGATCTCGCTATTATATTTCAGAACTTTGATTCCACATTCACCGCTCAAACCCGTAATGGCTTGAAAGAGAGATTGTTCAAAAATTCCAGCTCTTGCAATTTTCGAGCCATGTTAGCGAGGAAAAGTCTGTCACTGTTGTCTCTCGGTAATCCCCGGAGTACTCGCTAAGAAAGTAGCCAGGACTGCACAATACCTGTAATGACACGATAGGTTAATACGTTTCCACTCCATGTTTCGAGTTGACCCAAGTCCAACACAACTTATCAAATACAACCATAAACTTACGTAGCGGTACCGATCAGGACATCTTTGACCTCAGATTTGGTAAAGAGTGACATCATGATGGAAAATCCCAAAACAGGGAATAATACTGTCATAGTCACGAGTGCCCGGGAAAGGGGAATCCAGAGGAGTACAAATATAGGAATTATCAGAACTCCAACCGTGATCGATACTGTTCCGAGCTTGACGACCGCTGACACCCGTTTGAGAGAATAATGCCTTATTGTATCGTCGGGAAGCTTGTGACCATCATCGGAAAACAAAAACTTTTGGCCAATTTATTAGCAAGGCAGCTCGGAAATAAATGTCTTAATATTCCCATACCTGAACCAGGAGCAAAGGATAGAGATTTCGAAGCGAGGCACTTTGTACTGCGGGACAAAGTCTAGAGGCTTGTTTATCCATTCATATTGGCCTGTGTGAAGTGGTTTCTTTCGCAGAATCCAGTGGTACACACTCCGATAACTTTCCGTAGTCGGGTTACCTAGCTTTCTGAGTTTCCGATCGTGATAAAGGAGAGTGTCGCAAGCACACATCAGCAGTTTTCCGTGTTTAAAAGATGGAACACATGGGTAGCATACCGTAGGCAATAAGCTTATCTTGCAATTTCTTGAATAGGATTCTTTGAGCGGGGTCCCAATGATCCTCGTACTCTGTTGTTTGCAATCTCCATGATGTTCTTGAACCAGCTAATGCGTCGACGCGATCAAGATCTGCAAGCTTTTGTTCCAGCGTGTGTATCTCTGTTTGAAGTTGGACGAGTACGCGGCAATGTACGGTTCCAAACCTCCGAAATATCGCAAAATTACCTTCGCTGTTGAGGAAAGAAGCTAGCTGAGGAAACCCCTTCGGAACGTTAGGGACTTTGTGTAACGACTGGTTAGCTGCGATATTTATTCTGAATACCCTTCTAACGTACTGGGTGTCTCTTGAAAATTGGAATAAAGAGATTCAAGATATCTCTTCTCTCGTCTTCGCTTCTCGCGCGCTCGTTGGCTATACCCAAAGAAGGCAGCCAGTTCCGAAGTATAGTAGCGTAACCATGACAAGCGAAATTTCTTTAGTAACAAAACCGTCCCTGAGTTCAAAACGTTAGATTGATATTTGTCAATGGCAAGGGTATGAATTATAAACATGTCATGCTCGAACTTGTCTGAGCTTGTTCAAAATTGTCCATATGCAAAGGGGTCACTGTCCAAGAGGCTCCGCCGTTGATGGGGGAAAACGGCGAGGACCTTCCAGCTTCAAGGTCTGGAACAAAAGTGAAATCTGAAGGTGCCATATCGATTGTCAAGACTCCAGATGGAGAGTAAGGAAATAGTTAGAGGAAAGACGGAAGCTAAAACATAAATGTAAAAGAAAAACATCTCTACTCAAAGAGCCCTCTTCACTTGATGGGAATATGAAGCCGCGTGTAGTTGATGCCCAAATGCATATTTCTGCTTTGCATATCGAGTACAACGCCCGACGAGGCTAATTCATCATTCATGTGTAACCCGATGGAAATTATGGAATAGATCAGGCCGATCCCTTCGAAGTCCACACGTGACTCTTGACTCTTTCAAGGAAAAGGAAGATAGAGTGAACTTTAGACTTGTCTTTAGGTTTATATAAGGTGTTCGAGAATATAGAGGTATATAGAAGTACAACTAGGAATTTCGTCTAGAAAGTAAAGTAGTAATAAATTCAATTGGAGGACGTCCGAAGTCTTAGTGAACCTGTGGAATAGCCTTTTGAAGCAAATCACGTGATTATAATAGATAGTCCTGGAGGCGAGGAGGACTATAAACTATACCTAATAGATTATCGATTTATTGATATTCCGAACTCTCTACTACTCTATTTTATACTAATAAGGTATAACTAGCTAATAATAAGTAGGAATATAGTATAAAGTGTCTCTATTTACTTCGTAGGATCTCGACCTTTAAACTCATCACGTGAACTAAGACACCCGTCTAACACAACTCTAATATAAGATGAACCGATTGAAAACGAAAGACCGATGGCAATCTCTCTACGCTGGTCCACGACGCTATTAGCCCAGATGAATTATCTTCCTCACCACATGCATGCACGTAGCCTGTGGGTAAACGTTGCGCAATTTCACACTTCAACTCTACCCACGGGTAATCTGGGTACGTTCCTCAGGTACTTGTATAACCTCTTAATATAAAGCCATTTTGTTTTTAAAATTGTAATAATCTACTTAGAGATAGTAGATTGAAAAGATGTTATAGTTGAGAAGACTTACTATTTATATTAACTTGGTGTCTTTATACCTATAGTGTTATGTTCGTACCCGATAATACACAACGTTATTACGGAGTAGCTCACGTGAACTATCTCTCGTGGCTTTCTCACCCAACTTTTGATCCCCTTCCATGAGCTCTTACAATTTTCTTTGAGGGGGTGCATGTTGGCTGCAGGATCATGGCTACACCGATGAGGACCCGATGAGCGTGCGGGTGGCGAAAAAGGGGCTCGCAAAATATCACAGTTTCACACACAAAATACCTGCAACACACTACCGTAGTTTGTTTTTTTACGAGTAGCTGTAATCCTACCCCCATAGTAGAGAGGGCGATGATTAATTTCTAAAGAATTCTAGCCATTCTACTAGCGGCCTCCGTATCCACAGCACTCTTATACTGTATATACAGCACGTTTGAAAACCCACGAAAGTTGGTTATTCGCAAAGGCGGGTAACCGCGTCGGGGGAGATTTGTCGTGTATCGCCATGCCCCCCTCCCTCGGGTCAACCTATTACCAGCTGCTTAACAGGAAACAAAAATCGCAACAATATAAAATGATTCCAGTCTAATATAAAGAAGCTACTTACTCTTCAAGGTAGTACTTATAGCTTTTAATAGTATTATTATAGTTTTATTATAAGTAAGTTCTCGAGAGAAGATACTAGAATCGAGAAGAGATAGTTACTAGTAATTATAATATTAAAGATTAGAGAATTAGAGTTAAAATAGTAGATAATTCGTATACTACTCGACTAGAATTATTTCTATATCTATAGAGAATACTCTACTATCTATAGACTATCTTTTATATATTTTAAACTACTCTAGCTACTTATAGTTATTAAATAAATAGTAATTAATAGTTTTACTCTCTAATTAATTAAAAAATAACACTTATACTCTCTAAATTATAGAGCTATTCTTTTATACTTATCTTATAAGCTATTCTAATATTATAAATTATATAGTAGTATATAATAAGTAAAGACTAGATAATACTCTAATAGATTAAGTACTATTATATACTCTTATAGTAAGAGTAAGTTATTTAAATTAGCTAAGCGATCTAAAGATCTCCTTTATATATAATTATATAACTATATTAGCTCGCTAGTTTAATAGTCGAGTTAGCTATCTAACTATTATAATAAAAGAATAAAGGTTCTATATAAGACTAGTATATCTACTATTAGATAGAAGCTTTATACTTAACTTAGTTTACTTAGTTATTAATATCTTTTAGCTTTAACTACTTTATATAAGTAATAAGTTTATCTCTAAGTAATACCTCGCGATATAAACCTCTTTATATAGTAACTAATCTATTAAAATAATACCTTTAGTTAGATAGATTAAGTTTTATTATATCTAATAGTATATAATAAGGTCTTTAATATAGCTTATAATCTTATTAGTTAACCTTCTTCTTATACTTCTTAGATCTACTACTACTACTAATAATATACTATCTAAGAAGTATAAGAAGAAGGTTAATTAATAAAATCGTAAGCTATATTAAAAGCCTTATTATATAATATAGTTTATTAGCGAGTCGATTATATTACTAATATTAGAGGTTATATCTATAGAGTAGTCTTAGTTATCTAGTAATAAGTAGTAGTAGTAGTAGTAGTAGTAGTAGTAATAATAATAATTAGTAGTAGTAATAATAATAAGTAGTAGTAGTAGTAGTAGTAGTAGTAGTAATAGTAGAGTTATAAAGTTACTTAAAGAGAATATATAGCTAGTTCTATTATATATAGAGAGTGTAAGAACTCTACTTTAGAATAGTAGTTATTTATTCTTATATAAAGTCTATAAGTATAGTTTAATTTATAAGTATTTACTATACGCTCTAATAACTAAGTCGATTACTAAAAATATATATAAAAAACGTCTATATAACTCTAGTAAAAATCTATAATTCTTAATAAAAATTATTATATTATATATAAGTAATAGTAGAAATCTTAGATACTAACTAATTATAACTACTAAGTTATTAAAGAAATAATTTTTTTTTAATAAATATAAAGGTAATTTTAAGCGAATCGTTAGTTATAACTAGTAAGCGTCTTAAAATTTTAAAATTACTTATTTATATAGTAATAAAGTAAATTTTTTAATTTTATTAATTTTAATTAAGAATTATAGATTTTTACTAGAGTTATATAGACGTTTTTTATATATATTTTTAGTAATCGACTTAGTAATATAATCGACTCGTTAATAAACTATATTACTATTAGAATAGCTTATAAAATAAGTGTAAAAGGATAGCTCTATGATTTAGATAGTATAAGTGTCATTTTTCAATTAATTAGAGAGCATTCAAGGTATTTATGATTAAGTAGAGGGTAAAACTGTCAATTACCGTTAAATAAATTATCTACTTCCATGTGTCCCCGCCCGTAATCCTCTATTAGTAAAGGAAACGTGGGCAGGCTCTCCACGCTAGGCTTTCTTCTCCTCCGCATCCTCTGGTCATCCTCTCGCCATGCTCCCATTCTCCACTCCCATCCATCTTCAGCTCTGACTTCAAGGTTCTCCCCTTCACATCACTTCACATCACTGCCCCAGTCTCCGATTATGTACGCTTGTTTCCTCGCACTCCTCCTCATGGAGGACCATCTTGTAATCAACCTGAACTCATTGGGCGGTGCGCACCGTCGTGGTCAGACCCCATACGTTAGACGGTAGCTCATCACCCACCAGCCTCCCGGAGAGCAACTCACATTCAACCAAGCAAACAGTACTCTGCAATATATGTCCCATCGAATCCCCTGGCACACATAATCTTCTGTTTCGAGAACCATCCGGTCTGTCGCTGTATCTCGCGGAAATCCGAACGCTATTCTCCGTCGAAGCAGCAAGCAGAATATCACACACGAAAAATACAGGGATGGAAGAGTTAGCCACTTCCCTTTTAGCACCAGGTCCAGTGAACAGGAAACCTACCAGTAGTTGTGGTGCGTGTTGGAGGGACCCCGAACAGAAACGAGGACATGTTCCGTACATGGCAAACGCAAATTCCTCTCCCAAGAACCATAAACAGCCAGGCAACCCCATCTGCAATGTGCAATAACAGGAACAAGGGCACGCTGGAAGCACAATACAAGCTTCGACCATCTCCGATCCAGTAGTGCCATCGATGTCTCCCGTCGAAATGGCCACATGTAGCCATGAAAGGCGTGACTTTTCGATTTCCCCACTTGATTCTTTCGGCGCTCGATAATGCATCCCAATCGCTTGGTTTCAGTTCATCGTCGACACATCACAAAAGCATATATCCCATGGTCAATTCAGCTCTGGAGAGGTTGGCAAATTCCATACTGAGATCAACTTTCAGACAACATAGTCGGGCAGATTTTTAATTGCTCGGAAACCGTCTCGAACAAGTGGAGTCCGCACTCTCATTTCAACATATTGGGACAAACACGCCAGTCTCCAAGGCCTAGCTCAGTATCATCCTGATATGACCACATATAACCCCCAAGCCGTGGTAAGAGCTATGTCGATAACTCATCGCCCTCAGTTCTTCGATGGTAGACCCTGTGGTCTGTTGGAGTTCATAAGGAAATGGAACCTGCGCGCCTGCAAATCGGGGCTGATAGGCGGTGCGTCACCCTTCATCACGAAGATTCGCATTTGGCACACACATTAGCACCCAGAAGCGATAGTAACAAGATTTTCTAAGTTGGAGAATTTGATATAAGTGTTTTCCGCTCGAGCGGAAATCATTATTATTCCAAGTTTGATTTATTTAGTTTTGATTTTTCTGGTTTCTTGGGGATTCTGGGGATTTTGGGGATTTTGGATCTTGAAGGGTACAGGTGGTGGATAATTAATTTACTGGTTGTGAATTTTCTGGGTGTTCTGTGGGTTTTGTGGTTATTTGTAAGGAGCGGGAGGGAGTAATGGAAGGCTTTGTATAGAGAAAAGACGGCAGTTAGTGTAGATTACCTGGTTTAAGAATTAGGTTGGGAGATTATGTTTTTCGGTTTTTTTGTTTTTGAAGGGGGGAGAAGGTGTCTGATGTATTATTGGGGTACAGGGTAGTTTGTTATTGGTGCAGTGTGTTCGTAGTCTAAAATTCTCGTTGGACTGAGTAGTGAGATAAGAGAGGTTATATTCAAATAAAGGAACTTCTTGTCTAATAATTATGGTATAACCTTCGGATCTTCTCTCAATTGCTAACGAGGGTTGAAGAGGGTTCATTCATTTCAGTGGAACCATCATTGGTCTAGAAACATGTTTTTAACGGGTAAGGAAACTTTGATAGGTTATATGTTAACCATACTTTTATGTAGAACCTCAGATATGTTGTCGATTTCCCGCGTGACTAGTGGTACTGAAACTTATATCAAGATAATCAGAAATGTGATAAGCCGGCATATCTAGATGTTTAGATTTACCTGTAACAACCTAAATTCATCTCACTGGGGTAAGGCTCCCGTCCTAGCGGATTGCCTGTTTTATTATAAAATACAGATTAATTTAGATCTACAAGATTCTCGGTTTAACAGTTCTTTTTGTGTGGAAAAGGGGTATGTAGCATGCGAACCTGAACCTTCTCGTGATCCGCACCGGAGCAAACACCCTGGTTATGTAGGCAGATGCGATTTTAAGTGGATTTTAATCATGGTCGAAATTCAAACACCGCTTCAGTTGTAGTAAGGAACAGCAAATCTCACTCCCTCACGATGAGGTTACCCCTTTGGTCAAGGGCAAAAGTCTCATGTTTCTTGGTTCATCATTGCGGCACAGTCACCGGTCTGTAAAAGGAAAAACTTCATTCATATCCAGAAGAATGAAGTAAGAATATCCAAAAGTCAACAATGGAACTCTGCAATCTCTGTCAAGAGTTCGATATCCGGGCCTTGCTGCTCGCATCGGCAGCCCAGAAGCCTGAGTTGACGGGGATGACAGACCGGAACTTCAACGACGCACAAGATTTTCGGCCCCCAATTCCACATTTCTACCCTCATCATAAAACAATTCTCAATCTCAAACATTCTGCGGAAGGGGGGTGTCAACTTTGTACTCTATTTTGGAGAACCTGGGTCGCTACTCTGCCAAAACCAGATTTCACGGAGGATTTTTATGAACGCACTTTTGAGGGACAGGTCTTCCTTGGTTGTAGTGGGTGGACGGTTTCGGGGCAAGGGGTTCCATATGTTACAGTCGGTCAGAAAACGTTGGATGGGAGGAGTCGGACACTTTGTTCGTTTGAGGCTTTTGCTGATCGGGGTATGTTTTGATCCTTTCGGACGCTGTCAATCACTAAATATCATCAGATGAGTTACCAGAAGATGGAGTGTCTCTACTTTGCAGAGCTGTTGCTTCAAACTCGGCTTCCAAAAGTTGCGTGGCTCTCGGAAGAGAATGGCTAGATACATGTCTCAACGAGCATGAACAATGCAAAGCACTCTCCAACGCAGAAGAGGTACTCCCAACAAGAGTCATTGACGTCGGTAACGAAAATCAACATCCCAAACTTATTACCACGAATGGGAAAAGCGGTAACTGGGTGGCATTATCTTACTGTTGGGGAGGAAATTCGGACTTTGTTTTGAACGCAAATACCATGGCTGGTTTCCAAGACGGAATTCCTGTCTACAAATTCCCGGAGACCCTCAGAGACGCTATTATTATTACCAGGAATCTTGGTATTAAGTATATATGGATTGATGCTCTATGTATTCAACAAGATTCCAAGGAAGATTGGGCAAGGGAGGCAGCTAAGATGAGAGAGGTTTATAGCGGTGCTATTCTCACGGTTACTGCTTCCAACGCCCCATCTACCTCCAGTGGAATCTTTTCTCCAAGAGTGAGTAAAAACGCCAGGATACCGTTGGAATGGAAAACTCGTTCTGGCGAAGACAAGAGGAGAATCATCAATGTCTACCTACGACCCGGTTCTGAGCTCTGGGATCACAAACTTAAAGGAAGTCGACTCACCACTCGTGGTTGGACTTTACAAGAAGGTTTACTTGCTCCACGAACACTATCATACGGAAAACAGCAAATGATTTGGGAATGTCCCCAATACCAAGCCGACGAAGGTGGAAGAACAACCTCAGCAACCGAAGATTATCGCGCAAAAGGCTTTATCCAACGTCTCATGAAGACACTCCCACCCACGAAACCCGCAAAATCAAAGTCCATTTTCTCTCGCTTAATTTCCCGACAACCAGACATAGACGAGTGGTGGAAAGCGCACTCAATCGCCAACCCCTATGATCAATGGTACGATATTCTTGACGCGTTCGCAGCCCGTTCCTTGACCGTCGATACCGATGCGCTACCCGCCATGGCTGGAATTGCTCGAGCGTTCCAAGGACTTCTCAAAGACGAATATTGTGCTGGTCTTTGGAAGAAAGATATTTTATGTAGTCTTTTTTGGGCCCGTTCACCCCATTACCCAGAAGATCGCTCCACCGCTCGTTTTGATCGGGCAAGAGCGTCGAGTTTTATCGCTCCTTCTTGGAGTTGGGCCAGTATCCCTGGAAAGCAGACCAGCATGGGTGGAAATTCGAAAATTCGAAATGGGCTACCGGATGCAATTAGTGTTGCAAAGATCATATCCGTTAATACCACGCCTGCGAATGATGATCCTTTTGGGCAACTTGTTGGGGGAGAATTAGTGATCAAGGGGCGATTTTGTGTACTGGAAAATGTACCGCCCGTTTATTCCACCAGCGATGAATTTCCCGCACCCAGTTTCCCGGACCCGAGTTCTGCTTCCAGTTATTCTTTCCAAAAGCAGATCTACCACAGTCTTCTTCATGTCAATGTTATGGTTTATGAGTTCTACCAGCAACATGAACCGCACCCCGATCAACACTTTGGCGTAATGGAGATTATACGTTGGGAAAAGGAGCCAGCTAGTAATGTCCCTGGGATGGATTTTTTGATTTTAGAATCGACAGGAAGAGAAGATGGGGAGTACAAGAGAGTCGGTCAGACGGGTATAAGGAAGCATAGGATTCCGGATAAGGAGGCTGTTAGCACCGAACAGTATGAAGGAACGGTTTTGGAGAACAAAGGTTATGAGGAAGTGATTTCAGGGAATTGGAAAAAGAGAACTATCAAGATAGTTTAATTCCCTTGTACTGTTCACTTCTGTTTCGTTGAACTAGGTGTTTCTGGACTGTGAGTGCTTAGGTTGAATTGAAGATCTTTCGTTTTAGGGGAATATTCAGTATCAAAATAGATGTTCCTGCTGAGTGAGCAATGATGATTGTTTTGCCAGTGCACACTTATCCCTTCCACTTCTCATGTATGCCTTGTGAACTGTGAGTCAAGAAGTGTGTATAGATTCGGCCTTTTTGCGGCTCAATTGCTTGGAAAGAGGGCATATATGGGGCACGCAGTAACATGCCATAGCGCAAAAAAAAACTGGAGAACAACAAAATGTTCACTCTAGCTTACAAAAATAGTACGACGGCGCGTATTTCAAGAGCCCCAATTATTAAAACAAAGTATCCAAAAGTTCTTTCCTCAAACACTCACCTCACAGTCGACCCCTATAAATGAGCTCTCATTTGAGCTCTCGTCCAAGCACTCCGACCTTTGGTACCCCACCATTCCGATGTTTCGGTTCTTGTGAGCTAACATTCCTTCTTCGCCTTCTCCCAGGACAATTGCGAGCCAATAGGCCTTTTTGTTGTTGGGGATTAGAATTTCATTTTACTTGAATTTTATATCTTCTCGTATTCTTCCTTGTTCTCGCACTCGCATTACTCGAGGATACCCCAGCATACCCCATACGTGCACACGGGTAGATTGCTGCTTGGTTATGGATCCAGTGGATCAAATAACCCACTTTTTGACGCTCGGTGTCGAGGTCCTTCCTGAGCAGTGGAAGGGATAGCATAAAACAAATCGAGAAGAACGAAAGATATTTATGACGACGAAAGCGTCCATTTATCTCTTCATCTTTAGACATTATCAGTCTCTAATTTTACATAGCAGCCAAAAACCAAATGTCCAACCATGCACCATGCTCATTTTAGACGACCGCCCCCTCATCTAAACATATGTACAAAAGAAAGCGATTGACAATTAGGTTGCCTCACTTATCAAATCCTGACCTCAAACCCAAATCATTATACCCCGCACTTTTCTGCGACGACGAAAGAGATTTGGAGATTGATTTCGAATCACTGGCCACGCCAGAACCATTTCCCATGGGACCCAACTCCGTGGTACTCGTCGTCTTTTGAGCTTGGAGGCTTTGCATGCGATGAGGTGGATCTCTGATGCGCTCAAAATTTGAGGAACTGCCTCCAGTTCGTGATGATTTGGTGGTGTTGCCCTTGATCCAACGCCCTCCTCGTAATAATGGCCCTACTAATGGGCCACAAGCCACTGTAATGCCCACTCCTGGTTCCAGGAAACTCCATAACAGAGGAGGGGCGGCGGTGTACGTTACATTCTGGTCAACACCGACGAGAGTAATAACTCTCATAACGCAAATAACAACAGTACTACAGTTATACAATCAGTAAAAAGCCCAACGAGGAGAAATAGAAACCTCATACCTAAGTCCAAGACTGAAAACGCCGGTCAGAGCAACCTTGTTTCCTTTCGAAATTTGCAACCGCCAAATCATAGGAACTGGAAGCATAAACACGACGATGTCCGTGATTAAATCAATCGTGCCTATCGTGGTAAACGCGGCCCTCTGGTTGCCACACTTTCCGCCTGGAATGGAATGATCCCAATAGAATGAAAGTGGAGAGCAAATGAGGACTATGGTCAAAATAGCCGCAACCATCCAACCGACAATAATACTGATAGAGATTCGACTTGCTTGAGCGAAAGCGTTGGTGAAAAATATCCTAGTGTAAAACAAGCAGATGGAAACTTTGACAAGAGAGACTGTTATCGTATGGACAATTCGAATAGACAGAAGAAGCTACAAGATCAATAAGATTAGAATTTGTAAACGTGGGAATAGGGTCAGAGAAACATACTTTTACAAAGGTAGCTACCATTGGTGGTGGCAAATCTTTTGCTTGATGTCCTGCTCCGCCATAAACAATTGCTATTGAGGGTTGGTTATTATGATCGAAATACACAAAATGTCCCTAGAAGCTTACCCATTATGGAGAGTAGAGCAAAAATGTATAAGCCAAGCTACGAGTGTAAGCTTTTGGTTTTCCATAGTCACAAAAAAGAACTTACCTGTGACAGAAAAATAGTGTAGTCTTCCCAAGATAGCTGTTGTTTGTTCCGTTTCTTCGCGATGATTCGAAGAATTACAGAAGCAGTTGAAGTGAGTGTGAAAACAGTGACCACGCAGAGTATTGCGATTGCCCATTTGTCGGAGGGGCCAACGCTCTGGGTCAGAGCCATATTTCCAAAGAGATTGTTCGTAGCATAGAAAGAATAAATCTAGGGGTCCACAATTTAAGTAAGAAAGAAGTGATACTGGGTTGCTTGGATGAGCTGCAATAGTAAGCAGCATTAGAAACAACTTACGCGGTGATAATCTATCGAAAAGCCTCAAGCTCCAATTGCAACCACACGGAACAAAGGAGCAAATCAAGCAATGCGCCAAGAATAATTCGCTGAAGAAAATAAGTAAGCATGCATGTACGAGGGTTGTTTTTCAAAATCCAGCGAGGGTAGCACAAGTTTCCTTGCCCAATAAAATTTGAAGGCACCTCAAAAAATGGAAATCGCGAGATTTAACGAAGCTTTGTATCGAATTGAATGCACCGGAGACTCGACACGTTCTGATGATATATCAGATCTTTCAATCGTAATGCACGGAATCTAAATTGCGCCATCCTTCGTAACTCCACGAGGAGGAGAGGCGCAACCTACGGAGGTACCTAGAAGAGAAATAAACTGCGAGCAAAGAAAGCCAACCATGCATCTCACAGGCGCATGCAATTGTGTTCGCACGGCCCGTTCCCACATCCGGTGCCAAACTTTCGGTAGGTAGAAGAACCATATGAAGACATGTATCAGTGGGAGGCAATTCTGGTTTCGATTCCACGGAATATGCACACCTGAATCAACACTGGCATGCAAAGCTGAATATGAAGAAAACAACGAAGCTGGGGATATTGGAAACCAGAGCCACGTGGATCTTGAGACTCAACCGTCTTTCATAACCTTGGTACGGAGGGGAACTCCCAATAAAGGTAAGGGCTTCGTGAAGGAGGATTCAAAAATAGGTATAAGCATGTGCCCAAAGAGAATGGGAAAAGTAACATTACTAAAAACGGAATATAACAGCATGAAGAGTGGTATTACCAAGCTAGGTATGATTTCGATAAGAAGAATGAATACTCAAAACAAGTTTTCAATGTGACGCCCACGTATCATGCAGTGGGAGGTTCTCGTGAGTCCTGCTCCAGCCCGCTCGTAAACGGCATGTCAAGAGGCTGACAAGACAAGCGCGGCGAGAAGAATCTATGCATCTTCGGGTGGGTCGGATTAGTCTTAAATACTGTAAAAATCTGCGAGATGGTGGTAGTAGGAGAGGAGGAGGGAGGAGGGGCAAATTTCCATCCATCAGTTCTATCTGACTAAGCGAATCCGGAATGCTAGGACCCCTATTGGTTGCAACTGCTCCGATAACCAAAAGCGAGTGAACAACTGCCTGCTCCACCAGCTCTGGTTTTCTGTTGAATTATCTATCCTAAATTAGCTCAAAGGGGAGCGAGATTGTGCCAGCCTCTAGGTATTCATTCACGATTCCACCGTCGCCACCTGTTACACTATTTACGGAGGCACCGACAGCTCTGCAAGACGTCGAAACTCATCACAATCTTAGGAAATCCTCCATTGCTACCGAACATTGCCCCATCGAAATGCCAACATGCCCTAGGACTGCCGTGATCTCCCCTGACATCCCGTTTCTTTTGGTTTGTGAACTTTCCCAAACTGAGATCCTGAACGTTGCGTTGGTATGTCGAAACCTAAACGGGGCGCAAATTCGTCTATTATTCTCCATTTCCTTACCTACCCTCGCTACCTCTCTTTGGGACTCCCAATGCATGCGGGTCAACCAGCCATCACAAAGGCGGTGACAAAAGCAGCAGACATCCCGATTTTCTTGATTCCTTTGAGCAAAACCAACGTCGTAGTTCTTATCTAAGTGCGGGGTGGTCCAATGAAAGTAGCAACTAATGAACATTTGAATCTGTTTCATAGTTGACCCCCGGTAAGTGTGGGGGGGCGCCGACCTTTATTGGAATGAGCCCCGAAAGTTCTCCATACTACTGTGACAAACAGCTTCGAACCAACATACTTATCACCCCGGAATAGGCCCTTGGTCAACGAAAATGTTGTCCCGTCAATAGGTAGCTCGCGACTCCGTAACCACTATTGCTATCAATCGGGAAAACTTTTCAAAAACCGTAACGAATCAGAGTGTCTCAAATTCTTCAATAACCCCGCCTCAGTTTGGCACGTAGTTTGTCCAAAACCACTGTTTCTGGAACGAGAAGGTGATCTGTGCTACGGTAACCATCTTTTCAAATTATTGAGCAATTAGACTCTTTTACTCGTAATACAATAGAATTACCAACTACACTCATAGGGCACAAAGCTTGGTTAGTACATTCCATCAATTAAGATAGTATAGATTGTAGAATCGAATGCTACCACAACAACTTATCTGTATATAATTCTCTATAAAAACGAGTTATCCTAGAAGATTTTTATTCTCTCCCTACATGTCTTCATCTCTTTCTTTCTTTCTTCGGGGTGTAGTAATGCAATGCAGAGGGAGGAAGCGTAGATGTAGAGAAGAGAATGTAGAAAAAGAGGAAAGAAGAAGTCTCTGTTATATATGTTTCCATTTCTATTATTAAGAGGCTTAAGCACCTTTAGTCTAGAAAAGGTATAACGTAACAAAAATAGGGGGTATGCCGGGGCTAAAAAATAGGTTAGACGGAAACTAAAAATAATATTAATTTATATAGAGGAATAGGTTTATCTAGCTACTTTCTCTAGATAAATATCGTACTCTTTTAAACTTCTTAACTTAGTTAAAACTCTCATTTATATTTATACTTAAGTTTAATTACTACTATAGTAAAAATTATTAAAGTTAGCTTCGTTTTTTCTTCTTAACCTCTAGTATTATCTAATAAACCTATTAAATCGCGTTAAAGAATAGAAGAGACTTTATAAAACCGCCCTTAAACGAGCTGCTAACCGAGTAACTATCTCAACGAGAGAAAACACTATAAAACCGATCATACTAATTAACTATATGTCTAAAGTAATTAAACTTTATTTCGCGCCTTTCTCTAAAGTGCTAAACTTCACCCAGATTTATTTCTATACATCTTTTAGGTCCGCTTATAAAACAAAGACCTCTTAACCTCTGTATTACCTTTCTTATTAGAATTAGCGACATCGCTCTAAATTATATAAAAATGTCTTTTGTTACCTCTATTAAAGAAGTTAATAATAAGAAGATAAATAATTTAAGACTATAAAAGTAATTCCTTTAGAACTTTAATTTCAATATCTCCTAAAATGACTTCTTCTACTCTTAATAAATAAATAAGCTTATGAAATATATCAAGGGGAAGACATTACGCCCCAACTCTTATATGTTCCCCTTAAATTCAGCCTTCCCCGTTATCTCACAAACCCATCTCTCACAACTCTACCTCTCATAACCCCATCTCTCATAAATTCACCTCTCATAAACCCACCGCTACCTCCTACTCCCTATAAACAAACATCACCTACCCACCTCCCTACTACCTAACAAATCCAAATCCCAAACCCAAAACATATTCACCCCACCCCACCAGAACAAAAGAACCCTCCTTAAAATAAACTAACACCTTTCATAAATTTATAAATCTCACCACTTCCACCATCCCCTTCCCCCCTCCCCCCATCTCAATAAAACCCCCCTTGAACCACAATCTCCTCCCTCTTCACTTCTGTATACACATAATACCCCATGATCTTTCAGTCAGCTGATACTAACGAACGAACGAAATCCTCAATTAATTTTTGCCAAAATTCGATATATACCGAATCTAGCAATCTACCAAGAGTTAACCGAACCAAAAAAATCAAATTCAAAAAACTCCTCAAGGGAAAGACTAAGTAGCCAAAGAGAAGAATATCACACATTAAGTAGGAAAGGATTTCCAAGTTTGTTTCCCGAAACCCAATCATTCATTCATTCACTCCCAAAAATTCTTCCCAAAACTTCTTACCTTAAGTAAAGCTAGCACAAGAAAGTGATAAACCACCAGCATCCAAAAATCTCTTTTCCCTCTCAAGAAAGAAATACTGAGATACATACGCATACACCGAAACACTTCACTTAAACCCCTACCAAGGTTGATGAGAACACTCGACATGGGATGGGGCAAGCCGACGGGATTTGTTAGTATTCAGCTGTTTAGGAATATTCAGCCGTATATGAGTGGAGCATGAAAAAGTGTCGAGTAGATCATTATTATTCTGATTTTTGCTCTTTCTATTGAAGGCGAGCTCTATCTCCCTCTCCCTCTCCCTTTCCCCAACACCTTTTATTTCAGTTTAACTAAACATAGAGAAAAAACGCCTTGAACACCATACACCACAAACGCCCTTCCCTCAATTTCCATCCATTTTCCCAGATCCCACTCCGAAAAACGCCATGAACCCCAATCCTCTATTCAATACAAGTCTAACCTCCTTTCTGACCTCCCCCTCTCCCCTCTCCCCCTCTCAGCATCACCTACCCAACCATAACCACATCCCCATCCCCCCTAGCACCCCCCACCTCCCTCTCCACCACCCCCCTCGTATCCCCCTGACACCCCGGACAATTATGCGCAACCTCATGCGCAAAAACGTCACAATCAATACAAAAGTGCCTCCCACAAACCTCACACGAATACCTCGAACTCTCACTAGTCCCCTTATGCTCGCCCTCCCTCCGCTGCTCCTCCGCGCCGAGGGCCGGAATCGCAGGGAAAGGGTTAAGACACGAGAAACACGCTTTAGAATTTTTCTCTCGTGCCACGGACCAGGGGACTTCGATCCAGTTCTTGAGCGGGAAGAGGTGGTGGTAGGAACGCGCGAGGTGGGTGGAGAGGATGAGGGTGAGACCGCAGGCCGGACATTCGGCGGGGAGGGAACAGACTTTCGAGTCGCAGCGCGAACAGAGGTAGCCTCCTCGTGAAAGTTTACTGTGGCAGGCGCAGAAACTCATGGTTTTTCCGGTGCCTAGAGTTCGTGAGGGGAAACCCATCATGAGGAGACTACTCTGGGATTGCTTCTTCGTTCGCGTGACGGGGGGAGTGGTGATAGCCATGACCAATTCCCTGAAATGCTGTTCATTAAGTGCAACGCTGTAGTTTCCCTCATCCCCCGCGTTGGTTGCTTTACACAATTCCTTGCAAATCGCAACTTGTGCCGCGAGTCCCACGACAGAAACTCGTATGCGATCTGTAATCAGAGATTGAATCGTCTCATGAATATCCCCCGGATCAGAACTCAACAGGGCCCCGTAAATAATCAGAATCTCCCTCGTTCCATGACTAGGCGCGTGGAAGAGAGCCGCACGACTCATCTCCAGAGCATTTTGTAAACTTGGATTTCCCTGTCCTTGCTGGTCTTTTAAGCCCTTCAGTTTCTCGATATGGTCGGTGGGATTCCCGGACATGTCGCTGATGCGAATGGCTATGCCGTCGCGCATGCCTATTATGCCGAGTTGCGAGATGGGGTTCTGTTCAAAATATTCGGTGACGAATTCTGAAGCGTAGCGGAGTGTGAGGAGGTAACGAGTAGGACGGAGATCTTTCTCCACCATAGCAAAGGAGAGATCAACAATAAGAATCAAATGCCTAATAATCCCCCTCTGTAAAGGCGTAGTATCCTTCAACAACCTATTTCCCAAAAAAATTAGCTCCTGTTCAAATATCCAAACCTCCTCACTCCCCCCAAACCAAACGCAAGAAAAGAAAAGCCAAAGCAAAGAAACACAAATCACAAACCTCTTCCTCTTCCCCGCCTCCCTCAACCCCTCAACCGCCGAATTAATACTCCCATCCGCCCCCTCAACAACCGTATCCCAACTACGCTGGATATCCTCCCACGCGGCTCTCTTCCTCCCGCCCCCCGTCGCATTACCACCACCACCGCCTTCGGAGGCTTTCACCGGTCCTGACGAGCGTGTGCCATGTTTACCGGATACCTGGTGCGCACCTGTGTCGTCGTCTGATTCGGCGATGTAGTCTTCGTCGGAGCTGGACATTGTTGTGGTTGTGTTGGAGGGAATGAGAGGTGGATTGAGAGGGGGGGATGGATTAGGTGGATGGCGAGGCTGACGGTACTTTTTTTGGAAGGGGATGGGATGGGAGCCTTGCTTCTTGAGGGGACCCGAGGTCGTCCTCTAGACGGAATCATTTACAATAACAATATCTAATTTAAAAGCTATAAGTCTACCTATAAGCACAAACCCTAAGCTTAATCACTCTCTCAAGAGTTAACTAGAATATTCATTTTGTTCGTAATCTTTCATAGTAGTAAGTAGGTACACATATGTCTTTATATACTAAAATCCACCGATAATTATATGTACGAGGAGGCCAGTCAGTCAGTCAGTGGACTAACTAGAATATAACGTAAGAGAGAATAGAAGAAAGTAACAGATAAGCGTATAAGTTTTCTAGTGTATATAGGATGCCGTACTACCTCTCCTTCGTAAAGTGCTTCTCACTCAACTACCTACCACTTATAAAATCCAGATAACCCCAGCTTTATTCATAGTCATATTCACTCAAGAGCAACTCATCCAACCCAAAAAATTCCAGATAAGAAAAAAAAGTCATATTTTTGATCTTTTACCGATTCCATTAATTCGCGCCACTGGGGGGTATACTACTTAATGCAAACAAAAATCCATATACAAGCCAAACAATCAAAGAGCCGATAGAGGGGGAGGAGGAGGAGCACCCAAAACATGACAAAAGAGGCATATCTTTCAGGATGCTCTCCACTGTTCCAAGGGTCAGAATTTCTTGGAATCTGCCACCCTGCCTCCCCTCCCCCTCCCCGCTTCCTATTACCTCTCCCTTCCTCCCCTTCGAGTCTGTGTAACTATGGTACGTACTCATATTTTCTACCTATCGTAGTCGTATTTCTGGAGCAAACATGCTGTTTTTCGTGTATAATAGTTTAAAACAATATCGTGTAATGACGTTCAAAAGTGCCGCTCCTTAAAAAAAGATTCAATGCCTCCCCCAAACTCCGGTTTTTCCCCAATGCCCCAATCCCGTTTGGAATTTGATTATCGTCATGAGTAGGTGTTCGTGACTGGCATTGGCCAATCGTCTTCCGTGATGCTCGACCAGAAGACCCAGATGGTGACTACTGAGAGGAGAGTGAACAACGTCTGGAAGAGAGCTCCGTCAATTGCTCCGTTGGTGCCATTGCAGATGTGAACGCTTGCGACGTAGTTGAAGATTTGGCCGATTGCGAAGAGGAGAGCTGCAGCTCCGAGATAGATCATTGGTTTGTGCTCGCCCAACACTCTGATGACTAGTAAAGTTTCCAACACAAAGAAGGCAAAGAGAAAGACCAAAGGAGCGAGTTGATAGAGAACGTAAAGTGCGATACCCCGGTTTGATGAATCGAGACTGCTATCCCAGAATCCGGTCCAACTATAACCAGTATCGAGAGCGATATATCCGGTACCAATGAAGAGTGCTGCCGCAGATGCGACAATAAGACCAACGGAGGCCGGAGTGCCGTCGTCAAGGAGTTGATAACCAACAATGGCGTTGAGTAAAAGAATCCAGAGGGTAGCAATTATCAGACCCAGATGGACACCAGTAAAGGCAATCAGTACTGTCTTGTTGAGAGGGAATTTGCCAACGGTGAAGATTTCGCAAATCTCGATCAGGATAAACCCCAGAAGAAACAATTGCATTTCCCTATAGAACCAGGTTAGTCCAAGTATAATGGAATTGTATTGAGAACCCGTATTTACCTTCGCCCAACCGCTGCCTGTTTCCGTTCCGATCGCCATATTAAGAAAGACGTTACGACAATTGCTATGGCCGCGATTATTATTGACCCTGTTCGTCATTAGTACTGGATATCCAATGCGACTGTAGGTTTACCCACCCAAGTTGCCGATATGTCTTCCACCACTCAGAGGAACTCCATTGAGCTGACAGCTCGAAAAAACCGGCTCAGTATAATTAAACCCAGGGAACAGCTGCGCGGAAGAATTAGTGAGTGGCTCGGTCGCAGGGTGGAAGGATATGCCTACATTACAGATGGGAAGAGTCGAGTCGCGACAGAAATTCTGTGGCGGGATATTGTCAGTAAGAGTCCTCGGAACCATCGAGCATTCCGTAGCTGCTCAGAGTACTGCCATGTACTCACATTGAAGTTTCCAAACTGTGTTGACCCCATTGTTTCGATTGAAGCGCTGCGCGCAAAGTTGCTGAGGAGAAACTATTCAATTGGGACCTTGAGCGTCCTCGACCCAGCTTCGTTCGCAGATGTAGGGATGGATTTGTCTTTGCAGATAGCGTGCTTGTGTATTTCGATGTCGTCGTAGAGTTGTTTGTCGCCACCGTGAACTGGATCGGGCGCAGTAGCTTGCGTGTGTGGGTTGAGGTGGTGTGGTCTATGATTCGGTCCTCGAGGTGTGCTTTAGAGAGGTCGCGGTTGGCCTCCAATTAACTTTGATAAACAAGTCAGGAACGTTGTAGGGTCGATGGTGATTGGGGTGCGATTATGCGACGGCCACTACGACGGACAGTCACAGCCACGATCAATGCGAATTGAATTGGAGGCTCTGGAGTGACAAGTCGAACAACTGGGAGACGACGAAGGTGGCGGCGGCGGAGAGGGTGGTGGCTTTTCGTGGAGCTCTCAAAACTGACAAAGGGAGCTTTGTAGATGATGATGCTTGGACGGAGTGATGATGATCTCGCGATGGATTAGGGTACTCGTAGACGAGAGAAACTCTGGATTAGAAGCTGAGTAGCAGAGATCAAAAAACCCAAGTGGGATTGGGTGCAGGTGCAGGTGCAGGTGAAGGTGCAGATACAGTTACAGTGCCAGGTCATCGAGTTTGTATGGGGTTGTATGGACAACGCCTCTTCAGCACTCTCCAACCCTTGGACCTTGATTTCGCTTGCCCATTTCCCAGCAAAATCAAATTTTAAAGGCAAAAAGCGAGGTGGAAAGCCGAGCAAGACCCGCTTTCCCAGGGTCGAGGCCCGATCGAGCAACCCACTAACAAACCAACCTCTCGAATAACAGCGACAGGGCGAGAAGCAGGCATTTCAATGGTTTGCTCGTGATCGTCAGTGGGGAGGGATAAGATGAGTACCAAGTTTTATGAAGCGCTTTCATGCGAATTCCCCTTCCTCGCCTCTCCCCCTTCCTCTTTCAGCCATCTTTCTCCCCATCTTTCTCCCATCATGCCACCGACGTCGACCGTGGCACGTTCTCTTTCATAAAATATGTCCACGGCGGTGGATGAGGATCGGATCATGGACCAGGACGTGGTTTGTTCTCTGCGCATCTTCTCAACTTCCGAATGCTGCTATTTTGGAGTTGTTTGTCCTGCTCGCTACGTTTCAGGTTGTCGGTCAATTTGAGATCAGCCAGATGGGATGGGATGGTTATGTTATCCGTTGCAGGCGCCACGGCCAGCTGGAACGCATCGAATTGATCTGGAAGCAAGCTGCATTGGGGCAATCCGATCTCCAACCTCCTCCGCTAGCCATCACCCTGCCCTCGCCTGCCCTCTCACCAGCCCAAAAAACCTTCATCTTTCGCGTCGGAAAGCCAGAAAATCAACAAACTAGAAGTACTGCACTTGACGGGATATCTTCGTCCGGCAGCGCCGTTTCACTCAGCTGTGGACATTGATCTCGTTCTCCTTGATCTTGGGTCCTGTTTAGCAGTAGGGCTGTGTAGCGGGGGCACTTTCGTCATTTCTCCGTCCGTACTTTCCACGCATTGATGAGCGATCGAGGGTCGTCCTGGTCTGGTCCACTGGAAGAACGACCTGTTGATTTCTGGAAACTTTTATGATGAATTTCCAGGCACAGATATCTATTGTGTAAAGAAGATGCTGTTTCCCAGACTTCAGGAAGGAAACTCTACTTGTGATGATGCTAGAATTTGTACGAGCAGGTTAAGAAGTATGTAGTTTTGCCGCCCCAGTACCAGCTGCATCCCCAAACAAACACTTCTTCCCTAAAATGTCTCTCAGACACACTCAAGAAACATTTCTACCCTCCAAATTCAATTCATCAAACCAAAAAAAGAGAAGTAGAATCCCAAGATATCCCGCATCGCATCCGAAAGTTTGTTTCACAGTTGCCTTCTTTCGTGTTCAATTTACGAAGTACTCCAATTTCCCCCTTTCATGCTACCGTATACCTCTCCATTACTAGGGCTTGGTTACACCACCAAAACTGCACACGCTAATCCATACCAATGAATAAATCCTTTGAATAACTTGGAAATCTTACATCGTACTACGAAAACAGAAAATGAAATTGAATGTTCAGTTGCTTAGAAAGATGAATATAGCGAGGGCTGTTTGTTTTCTTCTGGGAATTTATAAAATATGTGTTCTAGTACTTGATGCCAGGGTGCTAGATAGCCTAAGGAAGATGTGGAATAGACCTAGGGTACTCCCTTACCGGATGATGCGTTTACTCTCTGTAGAAACGAAGTTCTTATTCCTTGTAAATGTAGTGTTCTTTCGGTTCTTATGGGGGTATTTAACTTCTAAGATTAAGTAAGTATTTGATATCCTTAGTGCTCTCTTACATCGCTTGGTTGAAGGATTTTTATATTCTACGAAAATGGGATGTTAAATATCCTGGGGAATCAAATGCTCTTCTCTACCTTGTATATTTTCTCGACGGAGATATTTTTGATTTGTTTATTATATATGCCGTACTGAAATCCACTATTTGTTTTGAGAATAAAAGTAGTGTAGGTCGTGGTATCCTTTCTTAGAGTTGTTCTACTACTTTCGAGTATTTAATAGTAATTTCTCAGAAGTAAGTTTATGTTTTTTATCCTATACTTTTAAGATAATGTTCTCCAATTCTCCTAATAGTTAGAAAAGTAAGCCGGTTTAAGACTACCTATAGCAATTACTACTGCTGGTTTTTTCTAATACGAGCTAGGGTTCCTTCGTTTTAATACCTTCGACTTCGTTTATCAGACTACTAAATGGAAAAGGGATGTTTAATGCTCAAGATGTTCTCGACAAGTTTTATGGTAAACAGTGAATTCGCGGATTAGGTAAGTACGATTGAAATTCAGGCATGCAGGCATCTATCACATCGTCACGCCAAGCCAGTTTTCCCAGCCTCATGCTTGAGCTACGTCCTCTCTCTGACCTTTTCTTCCTCCTCACCTCCCTCGTCCACCTTTGTGCGCCATCTTCGTGATACCATCCGAGACTCGATTATCATCGTTTCCCCTCCATCTCCATTGTCCCGCCCCTTTTCAACCCTCTTCTAAAATCCAGAAAAAGCCGATATTGTTGCGTTACCGGTAGCTATTTGTTGAGATACCCTCAGCCGACATCAACAGCGCCGAACTTTCCAAGCTACACAAACAAAAAGATTCGAGTCTCCTGTATCGAAGCAAATCGAGTACCAACGGCGAAATAAACCGGAAGCTATAGTATCACTCGCAGGATAATCAAAAACCCCACGTTCAACACAACTTCCCAGTCGCAATCATGATGTCCGGCGAGGCATGGCTGTATTTGTTGGCAGTATTAATTAATGCCGTCAACCTCTTCCTACAAGTGTTTTTCACGATCATGTATAGTGATCTGGAATGGTGAGTTCTGTCCTTTCTTTTTGCCCCCTCCCACCCACTTTCGCCATCTGCGGCGAAGGACTTTCGAGTGGCTGGAATAGGCATCAGAAAATCTATTCTCTATTGGGAACACATGCTAATTTGGCGGCATCACAGTGACTACATCAATCCAATCGACCTCTGCAACCGTTTGAACACATATATCATTCCTGAAGCTGCTGTACATGGCTTTTTAACCTTCCTCTTCCTTATCAACGGGTACTGGATCGCGCTTATACTCAACCTGCCACTCCTGGCCTTCAACATCAAGAAGTACGGTTTTCTCTCTGGTAGAAGCACGAATATGCATATGGCTATATGGGGGTTGCACACTGGTTGAGACGGAGCTCTGCTAACGCAATATTGACAGAATCGTCGACAACGCACATTTACTAGATGCCACGGAGATTTTCAGAAAGCTCAATGTTCACAAGAAGGTAATACATATATCCCCCAGGGAATCTTCAACTCTGCAGATGCTAATATAATGATAGGAATCATTTATCAAGCTCGGTTTCCATCTTATAATGTTCTTTTTCTACCTATACAGCATGATTGGTACGTATTTCTTGGACAATGACTCTGCAATGCTTCGGCATGCCTTGGAATCTTACTAACACTCCTTACCTAGTTGCTCTCATCCGCGACGAGTCTCACTGACTTGCCTCCTCGATCAAAAGTCAATATAATATCGAAGAGGAATAAGCTTTGAAGTGCTGTGAGAAAGCTAGTAGAGGACGGATAAGTAAGTGGTACGAAGGGGGTCTTCCTGTAAGAGGAGGGGAAAGAAAGACGACTTGGAGATGTGTATAGGGATGGCATACGATGGCAGGATAATTTCTTGAGAGAAGATCTGCAACGATTATACGACGTTGATGGTTCCGGAGTCGTGCTTCATTGGTGTGCTATTAGGGTTTTGGGTGGGGCATATTTCCACTTGGTGACTTCGAGTTGAAGTCCAGCGATGATAGATACCTTGTATGCTGTATAATGGCATGCTCTCAATCTGGATTTTGTTGACTCAAATAATGTTTCTCGCCAATCCTAAGTGAATCTAGTAACAACTCTGGAAAATCGATGAGAAGCTACATGCACGTGACTGTCTTGTTGTTGACAGGGGTCCATCGGCGCTAGATTTATTATCGTGAACCTGAAGCCTTGTGAGACTGACTTTCGTATGAACTTGCGCCCGCCCCAATTCCTCCTTCTACATCTTACAACAAAACCTGTGTATAATCGCCCCATACGTATCATCTCAATATGGCAGAATTTGGGGATTATCCGCCAAACATGGCGCCACAAAATGCAGTCGCAGTAAGGAACGCCGCTGGACCAGACCACGCAGTTGTTCCATATACAGCCCAAGACCTTTCTCGACCCAATCAAGGACCCTCCAACCCATTCAAAGACGAAAAGGCGACTCTCAAACGGAAGAACGTCCTCACTGGATATGCGGAAGAAACATACATCAGTGAACACACGTTTCGAAGTCAGCATCGCGCGGTGGAGAGAGGTCCCGACAGAGAATACCGAGGAGGGTTGGCAGAGAAGGAGGAAGCTGCTCGGATACGCGCAAAGAGACAGAAGAAGGGGGATGCGACGGTGGCGGAGGGGGATAATGCCTATGTAGGACCATGGGCCAAGTACAAGACTGTGGAGTATGAGGAGGTGGGGGAGGATGAGGAGTTGGCTAGTGATGAGGAATACGAGGAGGTTGAGGAGGAGGAGGTTGTGGAGAGTGGTACTCTGATACCGGCGTTACCGCAAGCGGTTGCGAGGAGGAAAGAAGCAGAGGAGATGGGCGATGAGACGAGTGTTTTTGAAGGTTCACAGCAGTATGATTACCAGGGAAGGACTTATATGCATATTCCACAGGATTTGGATATCGATTTGAAAAGGGAGAGGGAGGTTGGAACTTTCAAGAACTACCATCCGAAAAAGTTGGTGCATACTTGGAAGAGCCATACGAAACCTATTGCTGGACTACGCTTCTTTCCTGGATCGGGCCATCTACTGTTATCTGGAAGTGCGGATTCTACGGTCAAGATTTGGGATGTTTATCATTCGAGGGAGTTGTTGCGAACATATTCTGGTCACACCAAAGCGTTGTCAGATGTTACATTCAACGCCTCTGGTTCGCAATTCCTCACAGCCTCCTACGACCGTATGATGAAGTTATGGGATACAGAAACCGGGCAATGCGTCAATCGTTTCACAACTGGAAAAACACCACATGTGGTACGATTTAATCCGTCAGTCGAGCACTCCAATGAGTTTCTGGCTGGTATGTCGGACAAGAAAATCATCCAATTCGATATACGAACACGGGAAATCGTTCAGGAATACGATCACCATCTTGCAGCCATCAACACCATTACCTTCGTGGACGACAATCGTCGATTCATGACCACCTCGGACGACAAATCTCTTCGGGCATGGGATTACAATATTCCAGTACCTATCAAATACATCGCGGAACCACACATGTATCCCATGACACGAGCTTCAGCGCACCCCGGCAACAAGTTTGTCGCCTACCAAAGTTCAGACAACAACATCTTCGTCTACGGCTCCACGGACAAATTCCGGCAGAATCGAAAGAAGGTCTTCAAGGGACATAACAATGCGGGATACGCGATCGACGTCGCCTGTAGTCCGGATGGGAACTTTGTCGCGAGTGGCGACACGGGGGGTTATGTGTGCTTCTGGGACTGGAAAACGTGCAAGATGCTGCATAAGATGCAGGCGAGTGATGGGGCGCTTACGTGTGTGGAGTGGCATCCGCAAGAGAGTAGTAAGGTTGTGACTGCGGGGTTGGATGGGAGTATTAAGTATTGGGATTAGGAAACCCATTGTATTTTGGGAATAATTTATGGGCGATGAGAAATAATACTTATAAATTTTTTTTCTTTCCTTGTAGGATCATTTATATTTATACATGGGATAAAATTTGACGACCGAAAAGTCGGAATCTCCCGCGTACGAGGGCTGGACGATAATGTACAGGCGTTCATGTGAGATTTTGCCGAGGGATACTATGCCATGCCCTTTTTTTTTCTCCCCGACTTGGTGAGGTGGATGTTGTGCTCTTGTTCACTGCATTTTATGTTTTATTTATTTGACGACCGCGTGGGGGTTGTTGATTGTTAGTTGATGATGGTTACTTAGATGATGAAGTAGGTCTGTATTTGGATAACTTTTATATGTTTTTGGTATCTTGAAGCTCTTACTCGAGAAGCTTACTGTGAGGGAGGGACTCATTAGGCGAGGGGACCGACCGACGGGAGTTCCTTGCATGTTCATATATTAGGTGGTGTAGAAGGGAGTTTGAAAGATACAACAAAGTGACTATTGATATGAAGTTCTCGACAGCTCCTCTACTTCCTTACTTCGCTTCCTCTAGATTATCTAAAAGATAAGCAAGGATGATCTTGATCTTGATCTCCTCAGTATAAGACGGGAAGATCTACATAGAAAAAGCGTCACGTGTGTAACATAGCCCCCAAAATGGAAACGAGTGCAGGTGGAGGACAGCTGGATGGAAACCTGAAGGTGATATTTTTCCCCTGAATGTCCAAGCCGTTCCTTCATATCATCTGGTGCCGTTTGAGCCAAACACATTCCTACACATTGCATCGTCCGACATTGTCACTTTCACTTTTCTAGCTGGTAATTCTTTTTTGGTCTTTTTGTCTCGTAACGACATCACATTTCGTGTTGCAGTCACACACCGAATCTTTTCCACGCCCACGCTCAACTTGGCCCTATCACACGCGACTCAACGCCGAAGCACCTGTCCCCCCCCCCCATTCAGAACTCTCCTATGCGACTTCACCTGTATTGTACACTCATCGCACTACCTCTCCCCCAATTCCTGCCCACCGGCTGAGAAAGGATCAGAACACTGCAGACCAGGCCAAAAAAAAACCAAAACGGAGGAAAAGATTGATTAGATGTAGTGCTTCACCACCAGCAGCCAACTGACTCCTTTTCCCGGCCCTGAAAAGCCCAGACTGAAGAAATTCGGGCCCTGACGACCCTGGAATTGCATCACCCTCTCACACTGCCAGGCTTTTTTGACAGCCGACTGACCCCAAAAAAATATCCACTTCACACGCTACCTGTACCTGCCCTGCCCTGCGCATCCCCAACATCCATTCAATCCACTTCCGAGCTTTGCATCGTCACCCTCCACACTTCCCAGGTCCATCTCTCCGCATTAACCCCCTTCTCTTCTTCCCCCCCCCCCCCCCCCATCTTCATTCCAACCCAAAACTCTTTTCTCCCACGCGCAGATCGGGCTGCTGCCAAACAGCTCCACGACCGTCATCATTCCTTCTCCAACATCCTCACGTCGGCCTGCGAATATCCCTCTACGAACTCTCTCATCACAACCATCCCAATCCGACTCGCACTCGGCCTCACTGCTGGGAGGTCATTCAGAAGAGAAGCAGGGCCGCCGCTCCTCCCTCTCGCGGTCCTCCTCCGACTCGGGATTCTCCTGGAGCGACACGGGAGATCTTGCTGAGCAGTTAGCAGACGCCGAAGATCCCTTACAGATAAGGCTACGAGAGTCCCTGGACGATCAAGTCTTTGGTGCGTCCTCGCGAAGACCCGTTCGTCATAGGAGGGTGCATTACTTGGAAGACCTCGATCATCACGGTGAGGAGAAGAGCCGTCAACCTGGACTCGTTAAGGAGGAGATTGAGATTCCGAGTCCGACCCAACGACATATCAGTAAGGCCGAACATTGGATAGCCGCCATCATGTCGGGAGGAGAGAGACAGATGCATGGCCTGACGGGCAAGCCATTAGTGTAGGAGCTCTATTGTTCTCTTGAGTATGGTCCTCGAGCTGACAGTTTCCCCCCTCAGGTATTTTACTAGTATATTTGTATCTTTAGGCGTTTTCCTATTCGGATATGACCAAGGAGTCATGTCTGGCATTATCACGTATGTTTACTCCCCTTCAAGGCATGAGTAGCACTAATATGTTTGTCTCAGAGGCCCCTTCTTTAAAGATTACTTTAATCACCCTTCCCGAGCTGAGGTTGGTACTATGGTTGCCATTCTCGAAATCGGTGCCTTCTGCTCATCCCTTGTCGTTGGTCGAGTGGGGGATATCATCGGAAGACGAAAAACGATCCTTTACGGTTCTTGCATATTTTTGGTCGGAGGAGCCCTTCAGACCTTTGCAACTGGTATGCCAATGATGATGTTGGGAAGACTTATTGCCGGGGTGGGTGTGGGTATGCTTTCGACTATCGTGCCTGTGTACCAATCCGAGATATCTCCGCCACACAATCGCGGCAAGCTAGCATGTATTGAATTCACGGGAAACATTACTGGATACGCTACCTCCGTTTGGGTGGACTACTTTTGCAGTTTCATCCTCAGCGATTATTCTTGGAGAATTCCCTTGTTGATGCAGTGTGTCATGGGAGCTCTGCTCGGGCTTGGTAGTCTGGTCATAGTCGAGTCTCCGAGGTAAATAACTACTTCTGGATTTACGGGCATTTTAACTAATTTATTTCTAGATGGCTCTTAGATAACGACCATGATGAAGAAGGTATTGTAGTTATTGCAAACCTTTATGGTGGAGGAGATATCCATGATCCAAAAGCAAGAGATGAGTACCGTGAAATCAAGATGGACGTCTTAGTACAACGACAAGAAGGAGAAAAATCCTACCGAGACATGTTCCGGAGATATCGTACTCGTGTCTTCATTGCCATGTCTGCCCAAGCGTTTGCCCAATTGAACGGCATCAACGTAATCTCATATTACGCGCCATATGTCTTCGAGTCAGCCGGTTGGATGGGTAGAGATGCCATTTTAATGACTGGAATCAACGGTATCACCTATCTCATGTCAACAGTACCTCCTTGGTATTTGGTCGATCGATGGGGTCGAAGATTTATCCTTCTAAGTGGTGCCGTAGCGATGGTTCTGTCGCTCTCGTCGATTTCTTACTTCCTTTTCCTTGAAATACCCGCCACGCCAACTCTGGTCGTAATTTTCGTCATGATTTACAACGCAGCGTTTGGATTCAGTTGGGGTCCAATTCCATGGTTGTACCCTCCAGAGATTTTGCCGCTCAGTATTCGATCCAAGGGAGCTAGTTTGTCCACGGCTACCAATTGGGCATTCAATTGGTTGGTGGGAGAGATGACACCCATTCTCCAGGAATGGATTGAATGGCGTTTATACCTTGTCCATGCATTCTTTTGCGCTACCAGTTTCGTTGTTGGTAAGTGAAGATTGATATCCCAGTGATCTCACGGTGCTAATTGCAATAACAGTATACTTCATCTACCCAGAGACCGCCGGAGTTAGACTAGAAGACATGGACGCCCTCTTCGGCGACGCGACCACGGCGATGCCGACACCTACCACTCGAGCCGAGACGGGATCTTTGCTAGGCGTGAACTCGCCCGTTCCCTCGATGGATCTGCGAAGGGGGATTCAGAGTGGCAGTTTGGGCAATGGCATCGGACCTTCCAGCGCGATCCCGGGACTGGACATTGACCCCCCGCACGTGTCGATTCGCAATGGGAAACCGCAGTACGCGGCAAGCATGAATGAGGATGGGACGCCGCGGAGTGAGGGCGTGGGGGGTTGGATCTCGCGGATGGTGACGCGGAATGGGGATGGGGAGAGTGTGAAGAGTGGGTCTTATAAGCCGCTGGATCAGGAGGATGAGTAGATGGGTTGGGTTGGGTGGGTGTAGATGAGATTGAGAGGTTGTTTTGGGTTGTGGGTTGTGTTTTTTTTGTGTTATGGTGGTTGATGAGGTGCCATGCGGGTTTGCGAATAGAAAGTCTCTGGATCACACCTGGACATGGGAAACTGGCTGGTATTAGATGAGCGGGCGTAATGGGATTTTTTTTTTACCTTTGAACTTTGACTGGACTGGAGTGGAGTCGAATGGATTTGCGAGACTCTCTGGGGGGGAAGTGGAAGTGAAGAAGGGGTTTTTTGATGTAAAATCATTGAAATGCATGGATGGATGGATGGAACTTTTTGGGGGAAAGGGATGCATGGAAGGCTGGGATTAAGTGGTTATAGATTGGGTGGGAGTTGGGTTTAGGGGGTAGCTTTGTATAAATAAAATTATCATTGAGGAATTTCAGGTCTCTGTGTGAGTGTTTTTATTACATTTTGTCTGTGATGTGATGTGATGGTTATATAATGTAGAACAGAAAGGGTGAATGGGATGGGATGGGAGAGGATAAGCAAATATTTATTGATTTATTGATTTATTTAGTTCAGAGTAAGTGGGAGTTAGTTCGAAGGGTAGAGTTGGAGAGGTAGAGAGAGGTAGAGAGGGGAAGTAAAGTAGGATTTTACTTTTTTAATACTATGATTTCCATATTTATATTGAGAAGGAGGGGAGGTTGGTAGGTAGTAGGTAGTAGGTAGTAATAGATTAGGTGTTAAAGGTTAAGAAGTTAAGTTAAGTTAAGTTAAGTGTTATTAGAATTAATAAATTAATTAGATAGTACGGATAATTAAGAGAGATATAGTAGATAGGGTTAAAGATGATTATAGTTGGAAATATTATTAGAGAGGAGAGAGAAGAGGAATAGTTAGTTGTTAGAGATAGTTGAGATTAGATTTTAATGTTAGTTTTTATAGATGAGTTTATATAAGAAGAGAGAGAGAAATAGTATTATAGTTTCATTGGGGTTAGAAGAAGGAAGAGGATAGGTGGTTTATTTTATTAGATAGAGAAGGAGAAGGAGAAGTTTTTAGTTTTTATATTTTTTATATATAGAGGTATTTAGAGGTACTTAGAGTAATAGTAGATTATAATAGAGGTTTACTTATACTATCTCTAAGTATTAGGCTACTTACTATTAGAGAACTATAATTAAGGTAAAGAATTTTAAATACTATAGTAAATAGTGTGTCTAGTTATATTTCTATAATATTTTTAAAATAAGTCGTCGTTAAGATCGCTTAAGGTTTCGAGGATATAGTTCTTAAGAATATATTTTTTAGGTTTTACCGTTTTAGAGTAAAACCCACACACTTGGAGTAGAGTGATTTAATAAACAACACAATTAATTATGTAGCTACTTTAGTAACTTCTAATTACTTTGTTATACGAGGTTCAAAATTGAAGGCGTCAGCCCCGCGCCGTCTTTTCAGCCCCAACTAGTCTAGCCTGGCCCCGTCCTCGCGTCAGGATGCTCGTGAAGATCTGTCCTATAGATTTTACTAATCACACGTGGATGACGTCTAGATGTAGACCTTGACTGGGATATCTCAGGTACCGAGGGTTTGGATAAGTTGTGAATAAAGGTGAATATATTAAATTGATTAAAGATTTTGAACACAATAGAGTAAGGAGTTTCGTGGAGAGATATATTAGAGTTTTATAGAGAGGAAAATAGAGTTTAAACGCACAGTCTCTGCGCTCATACAAGCGCAGCTGTCAAAAACTGATGATGCCTCGTTGGAAGTATCGTGGCCTGATGGGGGTGGATCAAGTAAGGCTGGTGGCGCGGCGTAGTAAATTGATCTAAATTTGTACTTTTGGGCTACTCCTCCATCCCTTTCTTCTAAAGCTTTCCCAGCGAACGGCGACATCTCAGCAAGGCATCCTCGAGAAATTCTTTTTTGCCCCCTTTCCTCGTTCCGTCCTTCCACGTTGCACTTTTCTTCTGCGGAGATGGTCAACTTTGTCAATTAGCATTCTTTTGTAATTCTTTCTTGAAGACGACACCCTTTTCCCCCCTGTTACAACCTTGGGTTCCGAATCACCGGTACACGCCAACGAAACTCTACCTCTTGTCTTCGAATCGGAGCAAACTTGTTGCACACAATCTGCGGATTGCTTCACTTGGACTTTCTGTCTATCCAGTGTCTTATTGACGCTGCGCCAATATGGCTACCTCAGAGAAAGGTGTTGCGACTGGTGCAGACCTCGATAATGCTGCCCGTCGCAGAAATGTCCCCTCAACATCAGCAAATGAAGGAGCTGTGGATCGGGTAGAGGTGGATGAGAAGAAGACACAGATCAAGAAGGTATGCCAGTTCATAACCTGTCCTGCCAACATCTGCGGAGAAACCGCAGAAACCGATTGTCAATCATTATACTGACAAAGCGCCCTCTACAGAAAGAGCAAACATTCATCCAATTTCTTGATGAATGGGAGTTCATCATTGCGCCAGTTCTTTTCACAATATTCGCTTTCTTCACGCGGTTATACAAGATAGGACTTTCCCCCATTGTAACTTGGGATGAAGCTCAGTACGAATTCCCCCTTCTCCACAGCCTTACCTTGGCAATTTACTAATGGCAGATGTACAGTTTTGGTAAATTCGGCTCCCATTACCTCAAGCGCGAATTCTACTTCGATGTCCACCCTCCTCTCGGAAAAATGCTCGTCGGATTGTCCGGATATTTGGCAGGATACAATGGTTCTTTTGAATTCAAGTCTGGCGAGAAATACCCAGATGAGGTCAACTACACCTTCATGAGAGCATTCAACGCCTTTTTTGGCGCTGTCTGTATCCCCATGGCCTACTTTACCGCTCGCGAATTGAACTTTAAGAGACCGGCTGTGTGGTTCGTTACCCTCATGGTTCTCTGCGAAAACTCGTACACCACAATCTCCCGATTTATTCTCTTGGATTCTATGCTCTTGTGCTTCACTTTTACCACTGTTTTGTGCTGGGCTAGATTCCATCGTCTGCAAAAGCAAAGTTTCAGCCCGGAATGGTTCCTTTGGTTGGTTTTGACCGGTATGAGCATTGGGTGCGTGTGCAGCGTTAAATGGGTTGGCTTCTTCGTTACGGCTATGGTTGGTATTTATACTGTTGAGGATCTCTGGAACAAGTTTGGTGACACCAAGATGCCAAAGGTACGTAATGTTGAGGATTTTTGCATTTTTGATTGAAAACTAACCTGATTGTAGCTTGATCTTGCTACTCACTTGGCTGCCAGAGTTCTTGGTTTAATCGTCATTCCATTGATCGTCTACATGCTTTCATTCGCCCTTCATTTCGCTATTCTAGAGAACAGTGGACCAGGTGATGCTCAAATGAGCTCTCTTTTCCAAGCAAATCTCAGAGGTACCGAGGTCGGAAGGGACAGTCCTCTCGAAATCGCCTACGGTTCTCGCGCAACTATCAAGAACATGGGATATGGTGGTGGATTACTACATTCTCACGTCCAAACCTACCCTGAAGGCTCCACCCAACAACAAATCACCTGTTATCATCACAAGGATTCCAACAACGAGTGGTGGTTCTACCCAAACCGTGATCAACCAGAGTACGACCCAGGAGCTCCAAATAAGTTCGTCGCGGACAACGATGTCATTCGATTGATTCACTCTCAAACTGGCCGTAACCTTCACTCCCACGAAGTCCCTGCACCAATCACCAAATCTGACAAGGAAGTTTCATGTTACGGGAACACTACCGTTGGAGATGAGAAAGATCACTGGACTGTCGAGATTGTCAAGGATGTTGCTTCTAATGATCGATCCAAGGTCCGAACCTTGACTACTGCTTTCAGACTTAAGCACACTGCTCTTGGATGTTATCTCAGAGCCGGTAACGTCAACTTGCCACAATGGGGTTTCAAGCAAATCGAAGTCACATGTGCCAAGGATAACAACCCCAGAGATGTCTACACCCACTGGAACGTGGAGGCTCACTGGAACGAGAAGCGTAAGTGATATCCAGTACTCTCCTTTTTGCGCATACTAATTCTCAACAGTTCCTGCTGCCGATGCTGGAGCATACAAATCTCCTTTCTTGCAAGATTTTATCCATCTCAATGTTGCCATGATGACATCTAACAATGCCCTTGTCCCAGACCCAGACAAGCAAGATGATCTTGCCTCTCAATTCTGGCAATGGCCAATTCTCAATGTCGGACTCCGAATGTGTGGATGGGACGACTCGATCGTCAAGTACTTCCTCCTCGGTAACCCTCTCGTGTACTGGGGATCCACCGCCTCCCTTGGTATAGTCGCCTTGATGGTCGTCTGGTACCTGATCCGCTGGCAACGAGGCTATGACGAGCTCAAGCAAGGAGATATCGATCAGATCCACTACGCTGCTCTCTACCCTATCCTCGGATGGTTCTTGCACTATCTTCCTTTCGTTGCGATGGCACGAGTCACTTATGTCCACCATTACTACCCTGCTCTGTACTTTGCCATCTTGAATTTCGGGTTCGTCGCCGATTGGGCTTTGAGGGCGAGGGGTAAGGCGGTGCAGTATACGATCTATGGGGTGTTGTATGCGGCTACGATTGGCCTTTATGTGTTGTTTATGCCGATCTCTTGGGGAATGGTGGGGCCGAATAAGGAGTATTCTTACTTGAAGTGGTTTGATGCTTGGAGAGTTACCGATTAAGTGATGGCTCTTTTTTGAGGGTTGCTTTTCTAAATTCTTTTCATAAGAAGGGGGTGATGTAAAAAGCGCGTGGGAAAGGGTGCTTTAAGTGAGCGAGCGAGCGAGAGCGAGTTGATAGAAGGAGATATCTTGTCATACATATTGTGTTACTATGAACGGAACGCGGTTTTCTCTATACTCTTTTATTTTATTTTTCATTTGTCGATATGAAGTTTTGGTAGTTGAGAGATGTGTGTGTGTGTCCCTGGTGTTAGTTAATTGGGACCTGGGATGGAATGGAATGGAATGGAATGGATGGGTAAAAATAGGGATCTCTCGCAAGGAAAGGCGTTTTAGAACGAATTTTAAAACCCCCCCCTTTTTAATTTTTTGGATGAGTGTTTTTTGGGTCGAGTTGTTTTTGGATGGGGGATGTGATGTTGTGTTGCGTGGTGGGTGATGAGAAGGATGTGCTGTCCTAACCTCTGCGGAATTGGCTTGTACCTACCTGCGTAGGCTGTCACCCTTTGGGATAATCTAAGGTGACTGTTCTAATATTTGGGTTGATGTTTTGGGTTTCTTCCGGGGTTCTAGGGTAATTGCATACCATTTATTACCCTGGATAGTTGGGGTAATGTGGGATATGCTGGTATGAATTTGATGTTTACTGTTGCGTTTGATGTTTATAGTTTATAATTCGGTCTTTGACATTGCCCGGCAAGCTCGATGATGGAGAAGCGGGGAAGGGACTGGAGTCTCGTGATTACTTTAATTCTTTCGAAATTCTGGTAACGTTTCAACGAGACATTTTTTACTATTGTAAGCTTCGAAAGAGAGTGATGATAATACATTCGGGAGGCGTATTACTAACTATATTACTAGCCGGTCAGCTAGGACAGCAGAGAATTGTTTGGTTGAGATGTACAATAAGGGGTTGGATCACGTGGCGGCTATTTAGGTAGATGAAGCTGAACTACGAGGCTGAAGATAGCTGAGGAGTCAACGTTATCTTCGAATTCAACTCCCCCCAATCGAATCTGTCACTATCTTCCCTAGTACGTAGGCAAGAAGTTTGTGGATCACTCCCCGGCGCTCTTCTATTATAAGATACGCTATCGTCTCGGGTAACTAGACTATTCAATACAGAAGGTTAGGAGAAGTAAGATACCCAGCCTTTTAATCTTTCAAACTTCCTCGAATACAATATTCGTTGTTCTAAGACCATCCATATAATTCCAGGGGAAAGTAGGTTGAGGGGAGTGATATCTGAAGCTCTTACTGACTTGCTGTTGGTTCAAACTTCGCTTCAAAATGCCGCCTATCTACACAGCTCCCATACGAAGCGATCTCCTACGCATGGGGTGACCCCAAGATTACAGTCGACACGACATGCGATGGCAAAACTCTAGCGGTGACATCGAATCTACACGACGGGCTTTGTCAATTGCGATACAAGGACCGTTCTAGGTACCTTTGGGCTGACGCCATTTGTATTGATCAGTCGAATCTGAGCGAGCGTGGACATCAAGTCAGTAACATGTTGCAAATATACCGGAACTCTACGAAAGTATTGGTATGGCTTGGTAAAGATGAAGAGAACCATGCAAAAATTGCAATTGCATCTATAGATGAGATTGCCTTGGCTTGTTGCAACAAGTATGGCATTACGCCATCGCAGCTCAGACTTGAAGATGATCTACAGCCACTTGTGAGGGGCGTCCGCTATCATCTACTTGCGTGTAACACCGATGAAACGTGGTTGTCACTCACATGGTATTTCAAGCGATCCTGGTGAGTATTCACTGAGTTATTTTTACCTCTTTCAGGTTATTTTAGAATGGATCCAGACACTATTTCCTCCTTAGACATCTTAGTTCCTCCTAGGACAAACCAGTTCCCTCAAACATACTTCCAGATCTGGTGATCCTGACTCCATGACTGTCTATAGGTTTAGTCGGCTTTGGGTATTCCAAGAGGTTAATTCCGAACAGAAAGTCGACATGATTTGCGGGGGTTACGTTGCCAATTGGGATGTCGTTGCTTTGGCTGCCACATATCTTCGGAGTTGGCCGAATTTTCGGGTGAAAAGTTTACAAAGTAATTCTGAAAATGCATATATCATGCGGGATCGCAAGCTACATGCTCACCTTAGTTTGCCACAACTCCTCGGCTGGGGAAGGAGTTTCCAAGCCTCTGATCCGAGAGACAGAATTTACGGCTTCTTGGGTATGCCGTCGCTTCGAAACTTGACGACTGCTTTCGAGGCTGATTATGACAAGTCGAGACTACAGTTATACCAGGAGGTGGCGGAAAGATGTCTGCTCGCGCTACGCGATTATGACATTCTTTCTCACGTTCAGCACATCAACCGAGTTCAGGACGATTTTCCATCTTGGATTCCGCAATGGGATCAACCCCGTAAGACATGTGAAATCAACTCTTCATTTGATTGGACATGGAAAGCAAGCAGGCAGGTTTCTGGTTCAGCTCGGAGTGATCTACATAGATCGGTCCTTTTTATATCTGGACTCCTACTTGATATTGTTGAAACTGTAACAACCCTGAACCCGTTTGAACTATCTGATCCAGAAATTTACCTACCAGAAAATCACCCTCTTGCCGTATTTTGGCATTCTCAAATATCCAAACCAGAAATTTATCTTACTGGCGAAAAGATGCTTGACGTGTACGCCCTTGTGCATACCACAGGTGTTGACATCAGAGGGCAGAAGGCACATGAAAACCGTGAAGAATTCGATGCAGATTTTGCAGCATTTATCGCGCACACGCTAGGAAGGACGAATGAAGATATTGACCAGTTCCAAACTCTCCTACAAGAAGCAAGGCATGGAGATTGGAGGAGCTCTTACCAATTGATTACCAGTCATCGATGCTGGAACCGCTCACTTTTCACGACAAAAGAAGGATATATGGGTCTTGGATCTAATGCACTTCAAATTGGAGATCTCGTTTGTATTTTATTTGGCTGCAGCGTCCCTTTCATTTTGAGGCCACAGAATGGACATTATCAACTGGTTGGCGAGGCTTATGTGCACGGTGTTATGGAGGGTGAAATGATTGACAAGTGGGAGGATGGCAAATTGCAATCGCAAGAATTTGAAATACATTGAGATAAATGGGTTAAACTTGGAAGCTTTTGTATTTTACCCGAATCATTTTACTCGGTTATGTTACGGCTATAAGAAAACTACAGTATTCTGCAAATCAACCTCAGGACTGTTCTTGTCTTCCAATTATGGATTGCTTTTAATCAAGTAGGATTTTATCTATTATTACTTCTGGTGGTTCTCGAGTAACCCTACTTTAGCACTAGATTGTTGTCTAAATCTTAGTAAAGTATATTACGAATCGGGGGCTCGCTAATCGATGGAAGAAGAGAGAAGTACAACCTCCTAAAAGCCACTTGACCTATTGATACAGTGGTTCTCGTTTGAGATGCTTGGAGAGATTCAATTAAAATGCACTATCTCATTCTTCCCAACCTTTCCGGCAATACTTCCAAATATCCTAGTAGACCTTAGTAACGTCATGCCCGCTTCTCTCCATAGATCGCAAGACTCAGAGAATCAAGCAGATATTATTTAATCACCATCACACCCATCTAGCTTACCTGGAACTATTAAATGAGAAGCCCACGGTAGAAGAATCAACGTCAACTTGGTAAACTCACTAACAAATTAGTTCCACATTCCAAGTCGTGCTTGCTGATACCAAGTTTACAACGCACCGAAAGTTCCTTGGCAGGCCCATGCTACTTGTAGTTGTTGCTGTGTATTCTTAAACACCTGAATCCACTAGGGTAACCTTGAGTTGTAGTGTGGTATTTACACCCTCTCCCACTCGCTTAATTGCAACCGTTAAACTTGAACCTTTTTTTACTAGGGTGAAAATTTGGCGACTTGCTATGAAAATTTTCTGCGACACTACTGCTCATGATTCTTTAGGAAGCTTGCATTCTTTAGTTTAAAAGGAGGAATTACCACCCAGATTTTACACACCCGACATCCTTCTATTACCTGGCCATAACAAAACTCATCGAATTTACCTGCTAACCTCACTACAGAGAAAGCGACAGCAAATTGGAGTCCATCTTACTAAACAATCAAGCATTTTGCAACTTTTAACCTACCCGAAAACATACTGTAGTAACTTACAGGGATCAAGTACCCCCGGTCTGTCTGGAGTGTGCGCGATAGAGCACATGATAGGACTGCTTCAGCTCATGGTCAAAGAAGGCTGAGGCTCTCGGTATTACCCATCAACATGGTCGCAATCAAACTCCGAAAGTCGCGAACTACACTAGCCTGCTCACCATTATTCGAAGCCGTACGGATCTCTCAACTCATACTCATATCGCAATACCGAAATACTCGCCACATCTATTCGAGCGATGGCGGCCAGACTTGTCAGCTTGCTGCTCTTCGTTCATTTCGCACAAGGCTACACCAAGTTCAGCCCGAACTGCTCTATTCCCACGTCGAATACCAACTTCGTCCAATCCCCAAATTCCAGAGGCACTCTAGACATTCTCTGGAGCTGTCTTTTTACTATATTTGCATGCACTTGGACTGTTCTACACCTCAACGTTCCCGAGCAAAGAGAGGAACTGGATCCGAATTGGAAGGTCGATTTGAAGTGGAGACTGAAGGGGTTCTGGGGGAGTCTCAAGTGGATGCTGATAATGATTATTGCACCAGAGGTTTTCCTGGGAAAGACCTGTGGGGAATGGGCATGGGTTCGGTCTGATCATAAGAGGTTGGTGAAAATAGCAGCAAAAGATGGTGTGCCATGGTCCAAGACACACACCTACTTTGCCAACATGGGGGGATTTGTTATCAGGACAAAAAGAGCCGGACTGGAACCTGATATTGGAGACGACCTTCTAAGAAATGGGCAGCCGTCACAGTCTACGGGCGAAGATACGACCCCTAAAATCCAAAGCCCAGAAAATGCGGCAACACAAACTCCAACGACGAAGCAGGGCACTGTTGATGCCGTCGAACAAAAAGACAAAATCAGTACACCAATTACACCCAGTATAAAGAGCAACAAACAAGATGAGGAGCAAGCTATCCACTTTACTTATCACGGAACTCATGTCCATTTAATCGCCCCGCTCATAATTGAATTACGAGAAAGGGGTATTCTCTCTACCCTCCCTCACATCACCATAGACGAGATCAACGATAGAAGCAAGAACGATACTTTCGTTCGGGTCATCGCTATATTTCAGATTGTTTCCATGGCTGTCCAGATTATGATCAGATACGCAAAAGACCTCGCTGTATCACAATTGGAACTTGCGGTAATCGCATTTGCTGTTTGCGCCATTATCACCTACCTTTTCAATCTGAACAAGCCTCAAGGAGTCAAAGTTCCTATACCTATTCTTAGGTATGATGCCATGCTTCCAGAAGAAATTGGGAAAGTACTTGTTGATTATCAAAGAGTAGTCAGAGCATCAGAGAATCTGATATCCACTTTGAGGTTAACAAAGCATTATACTGTCGCTAGTAACGTCGATAACTCCTGGACACTAGACACACGTAACGGTGTTTCTGAGTTAGTGGGATTATTTTTAGGCAGCCTCGTCTTTGGGAGTGTACATATCTTTGCCTGGAAATTTACATTCCCAACCCCATTTGAACAAATTGCTTGGCGAATTTCAAGTGTCTTTTGTACATGTGCTATATTGATACTCTTCCTTGCATTTTATCTACTAGGAGCTGCAAAGTGGTGGTTGGTTATTATGTTATATTCAATTGTAGCCTTAGTTATCGCCATATTTTACTTTCTGGCGAGGCTATTTATGGTCATTGAGATGTTTCGTTGCTTGCTGTACCTGCCTCCTTCGGCGTACATTTCAACCTGGGCTGCGAATATTCCTCAGATTAGTTAGAAACCTCTACTCTTTGAACCTCAAGATCGTCTCGAGAGAACTGTACTGGTTGGCAAAGTGTGATTATTCTACTGTTGTTTTGAAAGGGTTCCACACCTGGGAGCTGGAGTTTTTTCAAGTCAAAAGAAATCCAGGACACGGTAGATAAACATGGTACAGTGACAGACGAATATATTTTTGGTTTGCTTTTGTTTTAACCGTCTTTAAGGCTTCGATTTCAACTTCCTTTTACACTGAGGGGGTTCTGAATAAGTGTGCGCTAACATGTGGGTTTAAATAGGTACAAAGGTAGGGTTTTGGGATGGCATCAACCTCACTGGTATACGCCAGCATAATTTTTTTTTGGAAGAGCATCCACTACTGAAGTGTACATATTTTCAGAACCTCCTCAGTGTGAAAGAAACAGATGTCTCACAAATTAAAATAGTTCACCTCTTTCTTTTAAATTCTCTGTCTCTGTAGTTGTTTTTGAACCATCTATTGATAATAATCCTCGGTGTATAGACTATTTGTACGTTCATGGTAGTCGCCATATTGCTGAGTCTTCCTACCTGCACTTTTATTATCTTAAATCATCTGGCCTCCTCTCTTGCAACAACGAGCAACTAAAGCTTACAGACCCCAGCTCACGCTGCATCTTATCCCAATCCCATACCATTAAACAAAAACTGCACTGTCTATGCGAAGTATACATTGCAGAAAAATTTGTTTATTCAAAGAAGCGTGACTAGCTCTTGAAGTTGTGATTTGAAGTGGAGTAAATATCCATCTTTCCTTATCTTACTTGTAGGTCGTTGTTATTTGTGTTTCATTGAGGAGGATGAGGGGGGGAGTGGAAGGAGATTAGATAGTTTTTTTATTTAAGTAAGTAATTCTTAGATAATGTATGTATTTAGCTGTCTAAAGTTTAGCGAAATCGTCTACATTCCAACGCCTGAACACTGCCCAGCCTGCCTTCCTACATGATTATTTATATACGTAATAGAAAATTAATGATTTCCAAGCCCCGAGAGAGGGCCACAAACCCAACAGCCCCCGAATACAATTTCATGACTCTTTTGGAGCTGTCGCATGGAGTTCGACTCTAGTTCACTTTATCCTTAGTCTGGCCAATTTGTAGGATTTCTCCTCTCCAGAGTAGAATCATGGATTGAGATTCTTTGTTTCCCTTACAATATACCCTCCTCAACTAGAAGCATTCAACATTGGTATTCTTCTGTTCGAAAATCGCAATGTCAGGAGAAGTAGATAAATTGGTCTTACATTTCTTTAACACTTCTAGCAGAACTGGATTCACCGCCATCTTCTTATTTTGAGGAGTTGTTCGATCCTCGTTGAAAACCTAAGAGTCACTCAGAACCCCAAAGTAATTCCACCACCCCATCCCACTTAATGTCGGCACAACTCTCAAGTAGACAGTGCTCCAACGAGTTCCCCCACCACCTCACCCCAAGATGAACATTTGAAAGGAAGGCACGATATTCTGAATCTAGATTCAAATGATATCGAACGCTAGGCTCCTACAAAAAAAAAATAGCGAGCGCAGAAATAAAAACAAGAGGGTACACTCTACCCATATCAAAAAATAATAAATTAATCTCCTTTCTTCCACTCAATGAAATCTCGTCCCTTCTAATTTGCAACACCTTAAACACAGAGAGAAACCGTGTTATTTCCAAGCGAAATCGTGTGTTGAAAGTATACGTTTTAAGTTTGTAACTCTCATTTAGATAGAATTATATAATTCTATAAAAACACCTAGTCTAGTGACTCTCCCAAGAATCTTTATGGCTAGGGAATAGTTAGATTCCTTAAAATCTAAAGACGGATATGCTTACCCAGTGAACCTACTATACATACAATCGCATCTCATGCTCCCAGATAGCCCAACAATGAACATTTATTATCCCACAATGGACCGGCACGATTTCCAAGAACGCCATTATTAACTCCTTAATTCCTTCAAAGTTTCTTGTGAAACGCTGAGATAACTAAGAAGTTTTCATATCATACTTCCTCCAACCCCCCCTCCACCCCCCCTTCATATCCACTACCACAATAAACAGACAAACACAAACACCACACCCTCCCATCCATGAAAACCCCCCCAAAAAGACTCCACCTCAAAACCTAACTCTCAACCCCTAATTCCCAACTATTTCCAACAATACTATACGAATCGACGATAGAAGAATGAAAAGTACCTCATACCTCATACCCCATACCTCATACCTCATACCTCATACATCATCCTTCCACCCCCCCCCTCTCCCTTCTCCCCTCCTACCATACAGGTACAGTCGCTCGAGTCGGTGCGATTAAGTCCGAGCCATTTAAGCGAACCCCACCAAAAATCGCCATTTTACCTACTTTATAACATCTAATAAAACCTCCACCACTTTCTAAAAAGTACTATACTTCTATGACAGGACTTATAAGTACACTAATAATCGTTTAGCTAACGCGCGTTGAGATAATAGTAAAAGATAAACTTTTAACAACACTTCTCCTCTAACCCTCAATTTTTACCTCGCGATTTAGGTCCGTTTTAGTGTCAATTTAGACTTTTCTAAAGTTTCTCTACTTACAACCTTTATTCTATTAGAAGGGTTTAAGATATAAAGTATTAGAAGATGTAAAAGGGTAGTCTTTACTAATATTAAGAATATGCAAAAAATTCAAATAAATTAGATGAAGTGGTTACTATAATATTATAAAGTGATTAGGCTAAGTTTTGGTGTAAAAACAGCAAATGGCTCAGACTTGTTCGCTAGTACTGTACCTATCTTATTTTCCCATCTCCAAACCTCATCTCCAAACCCCATCTCCAAACACCTCCCAGAAACTACTCTCAGAAAATACTCTCAGAAAATACTCTTAGAAAATACTCTTAAATCATCCCACCATCCCACCATCCCACCATCCTACTATCCTATCAACTCTCTACACTTTCAAAACAAGCAAAACGAACTAATTTTCAACTTTACTCTTTGTTCACCCACCTATTCAATCGTAATCACTTATAAGCACTTATAAGCACTTATAAGCACAAGCACTCATAAACACTCCTGCCCACGTATAAATTCTCATAAGCACTTATAGCCACTCATAACTTATAACCACACACACTTCCCAGCCCTAGGACAACCTCCTTTTCCCTTGAGCCTTTAACCCACCCCTCCTCCGACACATAACTCACACTCAAAACACCTCTCACAACCCCTTCAACTCACAACTCCAACACCTCACAAAATAAAATTTCATAAACCCAATTTTCACATCACAAAATCGCATTTCACATCACAAGTAACATCACTCACACACTCATACTCATTTCTCAACCCATATCTCACACCCATTCCCCAGCCCATTCCCCAACCCATTCCCCAACCCAATCTCTCACTTTCAACCCCCTCAAATTTACCAATCTCTCAAACCCCATCTCTCACTCTCACTCTCACCCTCAAATCTCTCACTTTCAAATCCCTCAATTTCACCAATCTCAGAAAACACCACCACACAAACCAAACAAAAAGTAAATGCTGCTGCATAATAAAAAAGCTTCCTATACCTACTTACCTACCTACTACACGAAAGCACTCACGCTAAACCCAAATTCCAAAATCCCAAGAACACCCCATCCATCCATCCTTAACTCAGCTCAGCTCAGCAAAAAAAAAGGGAGAAGCACCACAGCCAAAGAAGAGCCATATTGCCATATACCCAGCCCCTCAAGCATACTCCAAAGAACGAACCCCATTCATTCATTAACCCGTCGCTCTCGCTCGCCAAAGCAACAAAAAGAACTCCATTTCCCATCCGTGTTCCTAGTTACTAGCTACTAGCTACATCCCTTCCCTTCCCTCCTCTCCGCAGCTCTCCTCTGGATTAAAAACCAAGAAAGTCAAGACACCCCCCCCTACACAACCCCCCTCCTATCATCCCCCGAATCCAAATCCCCAAACAAATACCCCGCCTCCAAACAATACGCCCCCCCACCCACCATCCCCCTCTCGCTCCCCCAACAAACCACACTCGCGTCCACAATCCCACTCAGCACCCCCTCCATACTCCCCAACACCCCCCACCCAATAAAACTAGCCACCAGCCCGACGACATACGCATACGCGCTACCCCTCACCCCCGCGCCCCCGGGGACACTGATAGCGAGCTGCTTCGCGGTAGCGACCCACCCCCCGAAACCAAGGGCCATGGCCATGATGAATCGTGTGGCGTGGAGGAGGAGTTTAGAGAGTCTGTAAGGGAGGAGAGGCGCGGATTTATTGGTGCGCGAGGAGAAGGAGCGCGGGTTGAGAGTCGTGGTGGGTGCTTGGGGTGTGAGGAAGGACATTTGCGTTAAGCCTCTCGCTGAGACATTTAGAGGTTGCGAATGGATGGCTGCGTATGTTAAAGTGAGAGGGTTCGTGAGAGCCGTGATGGGAGTCGGGATCAGTGAGTACGCGAAGATAGACGCTACGCCCATCAATCTCCGTGGGAGAACAAGCAGTGGAAGACGGATGAGGAGAGCGACGAGGGTGGAGAGACAGATTGTTCCGAAGAGTGTAGAGGTTGAGTGGGTGAGTGCTGCACTGACGACGTCGCGAGAGGAAAGGACGGGCGTGGCGTTGCGGTGGAAATACCATTGTGAGACGGTGGCCGCTGTTGTCGAGCGTTGGATTCCGTTAATGATGGAGAGGGTCCAGATGTACATGACGACGAAATATGCTCCCAACCACCAACTTGAAGCATCGATGATAAAACCAGTGACTGATGTATCTTTCTGATGTCCACCCAGGAAAACTCTGGTGAACATTCCCAACCAAACCCAAGTCCATGCAACAATAGATCCCAACGTAGCAAATCCCAGTCCCAAAAGAGCTGGATTGGCGGCTAAAATACGAGCGGCAAATTCCAATATCCCAATGGCCTTGTGTAGAGAATGGCGACCCTTAATTATTGTGTATAGCCAGACTACTGCGAATATTGATGGGATGAACGAAAGCCATCTCATCGCCTTATCCTGGATACTCACACCACCGGCTGCGCCTTTGTAACTTGAAATCAAAGGATACAGGGAAAAGGAAAATAGAATCACTGGTACGGTGAGTACGATCATGTAAACCAAATTCCTAACAAATGATCGAAGTAACGCAAGCCAGACCAGTGAAACTATAATCGAAACCACCGTATCTACAGATAACAGGTAAAATGATGAGTGCAAGGTGGTGTAAATGGTATCTCCGAGATTCTTCTTCGGTGATGTATGGAGGAATATAAGGGAAAAGGTTGCAAACAATGCTCCGAGGCATATTAGGTAAAGTGTACCAAAGAATATATCGTGGTTTGGTGCTTCTCCGAGGGTATTCGCTATTGTTGCCGGTACTGTACTAGAAGAGCTAGGCGGGCGAGAGATATCAGCCCCCAGCTTTGCTTGAAGATCACGATCTCGGGGATTCGTAGGTAATCGTATGGGACCGGATTTTGGTTTTGATCGGAAATTCTGGAATGCTGGCGGACTATCATCTGGGTGCAATTCGATAGCGATATCTTCGGGCGGATCGCTATCCTCGGTGGTAGACTCCAACCCAATATTCACCATCCGCCCCTTCCCTTTACTACTCCCTTGGCTACGCCCTCGTGAGAGATACTCGGCTTCCTCTCCAACGGTTTCCGGTAGTCGCCCTCTCCCTCTTGTACTTTGCCCTCCTCCATTCCAACTACTTTTAATTCCACGTCCTCTCCCCCGATCTTCTAATAGTCGACCATCTTCCTCTTTACTTGTATCTACCGAAGCTTGACTGGCATGCTCCGTCTCCTCGCTCTCTTCCATGGTCACGGGGGCGAATACCCTCCTCGATCGCTGCAAGGCAAAGAAATCCGCAGTCTCTCGCTCCCGTTCCTCCTCATCGTCTTCTTCCCGGAATTCATCCAAGGCGCTTTGAAATAATGGAGCATCCGGAACAGGTGCAGCACCATAACGTGAGGCGAAGTTAAAGTTGGATAGATGGGACACTGACTGATATGGATTGCCCAGCCTCTGAGGATACCCCTTCGACGCGCTTCTCAAAGGTTGATTCGAGGATCGCCGATATCTATCATTGGGATTTCGAGGAGGAGTGTCGTTCGTTTCCGGTTGGGCGAAGTTTGAGAATCGGGATTGTGACTGAGCGAGGAATCGGGAGGCATCTACAAAGGTAGGGTTAATTTGCTGTGGATGGACGGATGGATGCATTCTTTGGATTTCCTCTTACATTCTGAGAACATGTTGATCCCTCACTTCTGGGGCCTTGCGGGGGAATAGAAATCGGATAGGCACACGAGCACAAAGACGTGCTTGGTGTTGTACCTGATAACGGCTTGACCGCCTGAAGCTCCGCCTGCTGGATTCCTTATCCAGATCCCGAGGCTGATAGGCGTCGGATTAAGGGTAGAAGGGGTGTTTGCGTCAAGACAAAGGCAGATCGGACCTTTGCATGTATAGATAGATGTAGGCAAGATAAAATGCCTAAATCGGTTGGTGTACTTGGTGTACAGCTTTATTAGGAGGTGGTGGTTCGCAGGGAAACTAGTCACGGAGAGGTGGGCAAGGCAAGGCGGAGAGTAGCAAGCAGCACTGTAAAGTCATCTAAAGTCACCTCAAGTCACCGCTTTCGGGGCAGAAATCGGACCCCTGCCACCTAAACACCCGCTATGAATCACAAGGAAAACAGATCAGCAGCATCAAGGTGACAAAGCAACGTGCTCTCTCTACCTTTGCCCTCAAGAACCAAATACCGACCTACTTGTAATTACACTGAAAACAGCCAACAACCAGTGTCACATACTGTTTTGTTGTCTAGTCCAACCCCCATGGGACTTGTACTCACCTTCACGCTTAAAAGTAGCCAGTCCAGTAAATGTCAAAGTTGACAGCCTCACTAACGCCACATGATGTCGGCCATTTGAGCCCCGATTTGCAATTAGCGTGGCAGCTGCAAGTGCAAGTGCAAGTGCAACCTGCAGCATCATGACCTCTTCATCAAGCCAAGCTCACGAGCATAGTGAAGAAAACATTCTCAAAACACCAATTCTTACGAAACCAATCTATATCCATACCACCTCAATCCATCAACACCACCAAGCTATTATTAGACATAATCTAGTTTGCCCTCCTCCCAAAACACACTTATCCTCAATCAACACAACGCAACCCCTGGGAGATAGAGATAGCTACCACCAGCACCACCCCGCAAACCTCAACCCTCTCGCCACCACCTGTCGCGTGCCTCCCTCCCACTCACCAGCACCCCCATCCATCAAATGTCGTCTCTATCATGGGACTACATAGCAAAACTGGTCTGCATAGGCGACAGCGGCACCGGAAAATCCAGCCTCACAATCCGCCTCTGCGAAGGACGCTTCTCCCCCCATCACGACGTAACCATCGGGGTCGAATTCGGATCCCGCATCGTCCCCGTCGGTCCCCCCAACACGCAACCACCGAAACCCAAGCCCAGCATCTCGCGCGACCCCTCGCGCGCCGAAATCTCCAATGGACTGCCCGAGCCGCCGCGCGCGGAGCCCGTGGTCGAGCAGAAACACATGAAGCTCAGTCTCTGGGACACGGCGGGACAGGAGACGTACAAGAGTGTGACGCGGAGTTACTTCCGGGGGGCGTCGGGGGCGTTGCTGGTTTTTGATATCTCGAGACGGAATACGTTTGCCCATGTGCAGGATTGGTTGAATGACTTGAGACAGATTGCCGAGCCGGATATTGTCGTTGTTCTGGTGGGGAATAAGAGTGATTTGGCGGCGGGGGATGAGAATAAGAGGGAGGTTACGGCGGAGGAGGCGACGGAGTGGGCGAGGAAGAATGGTGTTTTGGAGTATGTTGAGACCAGTGCTAAGAGTGGAGAGGGCGTGGAGATGGCTTTTGGGAGGGTCGCTGAGAGGATATATCTCAATATTGAGGCGGGCAAGTATGATTTGAATGATAGGCGGTCGGGAGTCAAGGGGCCTGGGGCGACGGCGGGGAATCGTGGAGGCGTCAAGTTGGGTGCTCCCGCTCAAAAGGGGTGGGGAAATGGATGTTGTTAATGCTGTTGTTCGTTGGATTGGGGTGTGTTGAATAGTAAAGGGTATAGTACATTCTTCATCGATGGCGTTTGGGGCATGTTAGATATCATCAGAGCATTGGAAAGGCGTTTAAGCGAATTCAGTTATCGTTGCTTTGATATTTTCTCGTTGGCCTTAGCTTGAGAGAATACCAATCACATTTTACTACCGTTGGGGTTTTCGGTACTTTCGTGGTGGATGTGTTGAGGTGTGAAGTGGCTGTTTGCTGATTTCGTACTATTCTTCTATGTTTTTCTCACTTCTTCCCCTCACCTTGCGGAGCATTTTCTTTACATATTTGCCATTGAAGCCTCAAGAGAGCCAACAAGCCCATCCTGAAACGAAGACTATATCGTCTCCAAATTCCCCCGAAACCAAGGCAGAGTTAAACAACCGCTCAAAGAAGCCCCCGTTTTCGGAAAGCGAACTTTGCCTTAGTTCTATCGAAAATGTCTTCTCTTAAGCCTAGTATGTAAGTCTAAACTAACGTATAACTATACCTATTAAAATAAAACAAGTCTATCTAACTATACGAATATTCTATTATATATATAACTTCTATATAGACTAAGAAATAAATACTATATATATTATAAGATATTAAATAAAGTATTTAGTATTAGTACTAAGGTCTAAGAGAATATAATAAACGTTCTTATTAAAGTAAACTTTATACTCTATCTCTCTATACTTATTCTTAAACCTCTATCTATTAAAAAGAGTAGAATTTAATATTAATAGTATTAAATAATCTTTCTTTTCTAAACCTTCTTTATTTTAATTATATTTAGTTTAAATACTTTATATATATTATTATTAGTACTACTTCGAGTATTATTAGTATTACTTATAGTAATAAGTTAGTACTATAAACTAGTAACTTAGATATAGATATAAATATATATAATAAGTTAAAGATATACTATAATAGACATACTTCTAAATAGTCGGAATAAATAATACTCTATTCTTAGAATAATAGATAAGGAAGAAAGTTAGATATAGAAGGTGAGGATACCTTTATTCTAAGACTTAAAACTATTAAACAAAGACCTAAACTAACCCTACGCTACTACCTAAACTATACACGTGACGTTACTAACATGCGAGTTAGTAGATCTATTATATATACTATCTAAGAGGTTAAGAAAGCTCTAATACTTATAGTACTTAAAGAGTACTAGTCTAGACGCTAGCCTTACTTATTTCTAGTAAAGTTATAAAGTAACTAACTTATATATTTATCTAGAAACTAATACTAACTATTTTCTAAAGAAATAAAGAACTCTCTCTATATTTATTAACTAATAGAACCTATCTATTTTATATCTATAGCTAATTAGAAGCCTTTATTCTAATTAGTTACTCTTTCTCTTAGTTTCTCTATTTCTACTAAGTTTATTAGCTATAACTTTATTCTACTTAATCTACTCTATAGTCTTAATACTTAATTTATTAGTATTAATTAATCTTATTAGAGCTAGTATAGATTCTACTTTAGTTATTATATCTATAGAATTTAACTTTATATTAATCTACTTAATCTCTAAGATCTCTTATTACTTATATATCTAGTATAAGACTATAATATTAATTATTAGACGTTTCTTCTTTATAGTACTTATTTTAATAAGAGAGTTATATATATCTTTAGAATTAGTATAGATTACTAGAGATATTATCTTCTTAAGTATCTAATTAAGAGTAGATTTAATAACTCTAGCTATATTAAATCTACTTAATACTATATATAATTTAGTAGTAAGATTTAATTATATAACTCTCTTATAATTTATTAATAACTATATTATAATATTAGTATAAATTTAGTCTAGAGTAAGATTAAAGATTATCTACTAATATAGTTACTTAATAATATATAAAAGTAGATTATAAAGACCTTTTATATATACTACTATTTATCTAGTAGATATACTAAGATATTAAATAAGCTATAGAAGCTCTATCTTAAATAATTAAAGTATATAAAGAGATATAGAGTAATTACTACTATAGAGTTAATCTTAAAGAGTATATCTATTCTTATCTCTCTTTTTAGAATTATTAATTATCTTATTTATATATAATTATCTATTACTACTATCTTATTCTTAATATTATATAATTCTTCTACTATAGAAATTTACTCTTAAATTGTTAAATAATATATAGTACTACTTTTTACTCTTTTTCTTATAATTAATAGCCTTAAATTAACCTCTAGTATTCTACTACTACTAATTAAGTATTATATAGAATAACTAAAGAAGATATATATTTATAGAGACTATTAATAGCTAACTTAGAAGTACTATAATTATAGATAAGTTAGCTATAATTTAAGAATCTATACTAGAGTACTCTTTATCTATAGATATATATAAAAGATAAAAGAGACTTAATTATTAGAGCTAGTAAAAGTAAAAGTAACTTAGATATTAAATTTATTAATTAAAAGGTCTTTCTTAAGAGTATTAATATCGATATATAATTCTAGTAAATAGTACCTTATATAAGAGCCTAGTAGATCTATATACTTTAGGTTATATAAGTAGCTTACTACTTATATACTTAAGCTTATAGAGTACTACCTCTCTTTACCTTTACTCTTTATATACGAATAAATATAAATAGAGATTATATTTATATATTACCTTTTATAATAACTAGATCGTACTAATAATTAATATCTAATAATCTACTAGAATATAAATTACTATCTATTATTAAAATTATATTTTAATATTACTTAAAAAGAATTTAGATAATAATACTTAGAAAGAAAGAGAAAGAGAAATTTAATAGCTTCTCTTTATATAGAAAAGAGAATAAAGAGAACTTTTTTAGTAATTTATTTAATAAATTTATCTAATCTTAATAATAAGAGAAGAAGTCTTTTAAGCTTAGTAAAGTCTTAATTATAAGTAATAATAGTAAAGATAAGTAGATTATAAATTATATATAAGAATAATTTAATAATACTAATAGTAGAGGTATTAATAAGCGATTTATTAAGCTAGAAGTCTTTCTAGAGAAATTAAATATATAAGAGTATATTAAAAAGAGATAGTTAAGTATAAATTAGAGTATAATCTATTAGTATTAGTACTATATAGATAGAGAGGCTATTATAGATACTTATAGATATTATCTTATATCTACTCTATTAGATTAATTATATAGAGTAGAAGAGTAGTAGAAAGAGATAAAGAAGATAGTAAATTAAGAGGTAAATATACTAGATAGAACTATAGAAATTATAAGTAGAATTAAGTCTTAAATCGATAATTTAAGTAATATAGTTTACTATCGAGCGATGTATATCACCGAGCGATATACTTTTCCTTACTCTACTTCTTATAAACTTTAAGACATGTTTTTTTAACTATTTATTATAGAAATTTAAACCTAAGAAGCGTGAATCATTCTAGCTATTAAGGCTATTTAAATGTCTAAAAAGCTAAGTAAACACTCTATAGTAAAGATCTATAAGGTCTCTAAAGTAATACTTTAATATAGAATAGCTAGCTAAACCTATTACTCTAAAATTAAAGCTAATTATTATAAATTAAACGACTTAAAGAAGAACACGATTATTTAATATATACTTAATCTAGATTCGAGAGGATTTACGCTCTATCTAACTAGTATTAAAGATATAGCGAATCTTCTACTTAAATCTCGAGAGATACTATATATTAGTAAGAACTAGATATATTAATTTATTTAACAACGACTAGAGTTAAAGACGCGTTTTAATCGCGTTTACGACTTCTAAAGAGTCTTATACGAAGATCTAGAGCTTATTAGCGCGTAGTATCGACTAGTTAAGAATATATAAGCGAAATATAGTATTATAGACCTCCTCTACTAATATTAACCTTTAGGTCTTATAGACTTCTTTCTTACAACCTAACTAATACTCTTTTATAGACGATATTAGTTAAGAATCGAATTTATACATTATTAAGGAAGCTTACTAACCTCTATTTTCTAGATAGTAGCTATATTAGCTACGGGTATAGAGCTGTTAGCTTATAAGATAACTTTATTATTAGCTAAAGTTTATACTCTTCGTAAGGTAAATAAAGTACTAAGTAAACGCTAGAGAGCTAAAAAGACTTAGGTCTATTAAGAGAGAGTACTTACTATAGAGGATATATAGAACGTATTAGCTTAGAAGGAAGTAGACGAATAGGCTTAACGCGATAAGCGCTCTAAGGAGAGTAGGTAAAAGAAGAGGTAGCTATCTAGGCGACGATATAGTATCTATAGAAAGTCTAGTTATAATACACGAACTTGTTAAGAGGCTGTAGATACTTCTAGTTTATTAGATTCAGATTTAGATTAATTAATATAATATTTTATAATTATTTAATTTTACTCTTTAGATAGTAGAGTAGAGGAAAGTACATCGCTCGGTAATATACGTCGCTTAGTAGTAAACTATATTATATAAATTAAGTCTTAAATTAATAATTTAAGTACTTAAAATAAAAGCTATAAATAGAAGAATTAGAGTATTCTACTAAGAGAAAGGTTTTATAAATACTTATATATTAAGAAGTAGTAGATATAATAGTTCTAACCGCTACTCTATCTTACTTAGCTATCTCTTACTTAGCTATCCTTTACTTAGTTGTCTCTCGCTTAGCTCTTAGCTAAGAGTATACGCTAGACGTACCTTATATATTTAAGAGTCTCTAGCTTCTAGGCTTTTATCCTTCTTCTCTTCTCTTCTTAGCTTAGAATCCTTATATTTAACAGTTTCTAAGATTCTATAACCTATACTATAGGCCTTGCGTATATATCGTTATAGTAGATTATAAGTAGTATATAAGTAGATAAACTTACTATCTTTATTAATTTCTTAGTATATTACTATATATATAAAAGAATAAGTAATAAAAATAGATTAACTAACTAAAATATCTCTTATTTATTAATTAATATTAATATAAATTTTAAATTTTAAAGATATTTAAGATATAAAAAATTATTTAAGAGATATTTATATTAATTATCATTTATTCTATTATAGTAAGTCTATATTTAAAAGAGAATATATTATTTATAAAGCTTAATTAGAATCTAATTAATTATTCTATTAGAGTAAGCTTATCTTAAATAGATAAGCTACTACTTATTAGAGTTATAATAGTTTATTATTAAATTTAATCCTCGATATCTCTCTCTATAATTCTACTACTATTATATTCGCGTAGAGCTACACCGCTCTTAGCGAGTCCTATAGCTACTGTTAGGCTTATTCCTTACGCTATAACGCAGTCTAACTAGGTTATAGTCTAATAATCGCACTTAAATGTGGAGTTAAACTCATAAAAATCACGTTACTAAGGTTCCTCACAATAATTTATTTTCGTGATGTAGTCACCCTTGGCCGGGGATTGTATAGAAATGTGAAGAATCAGATTTATAGTATTAATTACGTCTAATTAGGGAAGGGAGTGAGAGGCCCTCGTGACTATCAACTGCAGGATCCTCCACGAGCGCACCCTACCACAAAACAAGTTATCAACATTGTAAATGTTCCAAAAGATCAACTAGAAGTTTTGTTGACCCAGTCGTGTAAACTACCGTGAATCTCTCCCTCATCCTCTGCAAGTTCATACAGTTTTCCCCCAGTCCCTTGGTAATCACTGCACTCCTCCGTTTTGGGGTCGAACTGGTAGAAACGAGTGTGGGTTCCGATGTTAACAGAACAATAGAGAACCTCCGTACAGACTTGCTTTTCACAAACTAGTCGCATGTATTCGATGAGCTGGTTAAGAGCCTCCCTCCATGCAGCCGAGGAAGACTCACAGCTCCTTCTCTTGTCTTCCATGAGAATCACCTTCTCATTCCTCCCATCCTTGACAGATCGAATTGACCAGTCTGCTTTTTTCCGGCTGCTTCGATTCGGTCGAGTTTCTTGCGAAATGATGAAACAGAGTTCTATCTTGAAATACCTATGCAAGAGCATGCCCCAAAAGGTATCGACGGCTTCTTCAAGGGAGTTTGGTTCCTTGATCTCCTCATAGCATTGCAACTGAGTTGGGTTAGCTAAATACTTTTTCTTTTGTTAGTTATTGACGAAGAACGGAAGCCAAATGTGCATACATGTTGGTAGGGCATTGTGGTACAGAATTGACACGAAGGACAAAGTGATAGCAGGGGAGACGAGGGATGAGGTGAATGGATACCGGACTGATGCTGTCTGGTACGTAAAGCGATGAAGAGATGAATGAATACTGAATTGATGCTGAAATGGAAGCCAACTATTGTGAATTACACAGCCTCTTATAAATGATAATTTCGAGTGAGATTCCTGTTCAACCTTGTCGGTTTGTTTACCACTTGACTGGAACAGCATGCAAGCACTGTTTTGAATTTCAAACATTGTAGAATCCATCTATTAACAGGTGTCTAGAAGATGGCCAGGGTGGAATAGAGGTAAAGCAAGGTTATATTATATATGATTGTTATGTGACTTAATCTGTATTCTAAATTCCTGCAGAATCGAGGGGTTTATATAGACGCTCCGTACATTCTAGTATCTCTCTATTCTACTTCCGTACCTCATTTTATTCCCTTCCCGGTACCCCCGGTTCTAGTATAGACATGCCCGTAGTGTGAAATATTGATAAAGGAATTAAGCGAGATTTTAAGCGAGATTCTAATGGTTTCTACTAGGCCATAGCAGTAGAACTGTTTCTAAGGTGTCTCTAACATCTTAGACGGAAGCTCTAAGATCTACTCTCTACAAAGGATTCTGTCAGAGGCTAGTGCATGGACCACATTCCACTTCATTGTGGTGTTCATGCCGCAAGCAGGCACACTGGCACAAAGGAAGCATCAACCCAAAAACAGGTCTTGGATCACCATGCAACCTGCTCACTCAGACATCTACAACAATAACGGGAACATCAACAACAATGAGCCCTAGACACTACAGCTGCATTATCTGCGGGTTTGTTATCTATTATTATGAAGCATCCACAACTGGGTCTTGGTTGGGGCTATTTCGTTTAAGTGAGTTGTTTTCTGTTGTAAGCGGCTTATAATCGTTGAACAAATGATAGTCTATTCAGATACAACTGGTACCTTTGTCTCGGGTGTCGGCTGTCGTGATGACGAAGAAGTCCATACATGGGCCGCGCCTTCTGATCCTAATCTGCGGTGGGACGATGAGGGCAGTAGTGCTTTAACTGATGTTGGAATCATGGCGCAGGACTGGAATAGGCTCCATGGCTTTCCGATCCACGAAGCATGTTGGCAACTTCTCCAAACAGCATTTTTACCTCTCGGGGCTGGAGTCCCGCTCAGGCGACTCCTCGATGTTTGTGAATCACTGTCCTTTCCTATTGCCAGCATTGGGGTATACTGGGGTCACGACTACGGAAAACTCATCGCCGATATCGAAGACCAGGAAAGGTTTTCCTGGGAGGAAAGATTTGTGGACGACACTCCGCTCCGTGAAACGGAGGCATATGCAATGGCGGATCCCTATCACGTGCCCGATATTCCTACGTTGTTGTCAATGCGCACCGAGTACCCCTCGGACTGGTCAATAACTGCGCCATTGAGGAATGAAGATTGCTTTTCGAAACTTCCGTTGGAACTTCTGGATAACATAACTCTCAGATTACCTACTCGAAGTGCGCTTAGCTTGCGTCATGTCTCAAAAGTTTTCTTTCCTCTCTTGTACAGTCGAACCTTTTGGGCATCCAGATTTGAAGCAGACGGTGACCGCGGCTTCATGTACGAGAAGTGGGAGCATCCCCACGGAGATACTACGGACTGGCTGAGTTTGTATCACCTCACGAGCTTCTCTCGCTGCCCGCCTGGATTGAAAAACAGAAGAAGAATTTGGGATCTGTTAAGGCCGCTTGTCAAAACACTCACTCTATCCCTGGCCGAAAATCAGTCAGATTCCGAGCTCTGGGCACCAAAATCCTGATTCTTTGAATTGGACCAAGGTAGAAGGGGAGCTGTACGGAGATGAAACGCGATACCCGCGATCTTTTGATCAGGGGTGTCGTCTCTTTGGTACACACGTTGCCCAAATACCTTCAGACCTCTCGAACATCGGTTTCTCGATCAGCCATGTCGGAAATGTTAGCTTTGTTTCGGGAATTCGCCTCATTGCCAGCAAACACGCAGATTTTTGTCTTGGATATGTATCAAAACCAAACGAAGTCGTTCTTGAAGTCGCCGGTCTGAGCGGCTTGGTTTTAGCCATGGGCTCGCGAGGGTTACATGCACTACGAGTGGTCCAGGGAGATGGAAGTAGGTCTGGATGGATTGGCTCTCCAAGTAACGCACCCATAACAGAACGCCTCGTTGGTTTTGATAGTATCGAGTGCCTGGAAGTAGGATTTGACGTAAGTGCCAAACATTGCTATGAACTCTATTCATGTCAGTTCTAAATTTTCTCTATAGGGCTTCAAAATTGTAAGTATTGGAGTCGCTTCTTCTGTTCAAGAACCAGTAGTTCAAAGCAGATCGTTGCGAGAAACGGCACTCTGGTATCCTAGTTTGCCTAGGCCAGAATTGTGTCTAAACGAAATACCCTTTACCAGCGGGACACCATTTCACCAATACCTGCCCTCGTTTTGGGTTGATTTCGGTGGCCCTGGTGGTTGCAACCTCAAGCGTTTGACCAAAGTCTCCTCTACTCCATCAGCAAAACTACGCGGAATACACTTCCACTATGAAATGAACCCTGAGCTGAATATATGCAAACTTGGTCGCTGCGGAGGCATGTGGGAAGACGTGGAGGAATTTGTTATCGATGGTGCCGGGGGAGAAATTATTGAAACTGTAGAAATTGATGTTATGAGAGGTGGATTTTACGAGCATGGACAATTGTGCTGCATCAGGGTAAGAAAGACCCCCACCAACTGCATCTGCCCTTCTTCTAAAAACCACACTCTTACTATCACATAGATGACGACAAATCGCAAACGTTCCTTCCAGGCTGGCGGCGTACTGAAAGGGTATACTGTAGATAGTTTCACTTTGCCAATCGCTCCTGGTACCGCTCTTACGGGGTTTTATGCAACCCAGGTAGGTGATAACCCCAAGTTATGAAGATTGTAGTTACTCACATAAGCTTAAAGTGTTCAGAATCCGGCATGTTGAGCTTAGGTGCGATTTCAGAGGTCATCGACAGGAAAGTGGAGTAATGGTTTGGGAAGTTTGATAAGATTAGATCACAATTTGTCTGGATCTTTTTTGCGGGACAACACTAGTCAGTTCAATGAAAGCTACTACCACAAAATAACATTGTTATCATCAGTGGTGTAAAGTAAAAGATGTAGTAAGCGCAAGTACCTATTTCAAGGGACAAAATCTTATCAATCAAGCGACGCTGCGACATAATTTCAATCCTGAGAGACTTCTAAAGTTGAACATGGAAAAGCTGGTATATTTGGTGAATGTAAGTCGCTCCTGGTCAAACAAAAGTTCAACAGAGTCCTTCTCTCTACAACTTTCTTCTCTAAAAGTCTTTACACACTACATAACTCAGGCACAAATCGTGGAGAGCGCCTGTACAAATTTCTTTTCTGCGCTACTCCCATAGTTCCCCCCCATCTTTCAGTTCAATTATCCCCTCAACTACTATCAGGATCGCACTGGTCCGTGCCCATACTTGAAAACGCTGCATTGAGCGAAGTAGAAATTTAAAGTTGAAAAAAATTCTATAAAGAGACTGAGAGATATTCGAAGGAGTTACCTATCAGCTTTAATGTTCTTTTCACAATATTTGTTGAGGTAAAACAGGTGTAGAAAAAGGGTGCACGGATAGTGCGATCCTGAGGGGATAGAGGATCAGCAACGCCCATAAAGCGACTAAAGGATCCAGAATTTCTCAACACCTTATTAGGAGATGAGGTAGCACATTAAGTTACGAGTCATCTTTTGGTTGCACTTTCGCGATATGTTGTTGTCAAGCTATAATACTGGAAATATGTTCGCGCTTCCAGGGGACGAAAAAACCTCAATTTCCCAAATAGCCTTATAATCCCACATCAAGCCACAGACAGCCCAACAATTAAAATATATGTTCTCATATTCAGATACTGCTTAGCTTCTAAACACTTGTTTCACAGTTTTCATATATTTTTTTCCTCTCTTCTATACGCGGTGCTAGTCACCTCACAACTAGCCCACCTCTGAAAGACGTCTTAATAGTCTACAAGGTACAATTTGTATGTTTCAAGGCAAGCAACAATTTGAGCCTTGAACAATATACATGCAAAGTGTTGAGAACTTTACGCAGCGGTGGCATACTGGCACCCTTTTCCAGCAACCATTTTTCGCTCAACATGGAGACATAAGTGTAAGATTGTAATTTAAACTGAAATGCGAAAAGCTCGTCAATATCAGCAAAAAGCTACCATAAAAGCACCGAGCAATTAAAAAATCTACCAACCCCCAGTTCCTGACCACCCTTTCCCTATGGTTTTGTCCAGAGAAAAAGTATAAATTTCATGAATCCCATTCTGACCCAGCCCAGCCCATGCAAAAATCGATCGTACACACTTTAGTTCATTCTTTAAAAGTCTCCACCATCATCGCCTCCTCCGAAATCTCCACCAAAGTCTCCCCCGTCGTCACCTCCACCGTAATCACCACCTTGACCGTCTTCTGTTTTCGTGATTAGTAAAAATGATAATTAGCTTTGAATTGATGGTGACTTACGGTATCCTTCTTGATACTCATGTTGATCATGATCATTCATGGCGTCCGCGAGTAGCATTCCACCAACAAGACCACCCCCAACACCAAGTGCAGCAGCACCACCAGCGCCTATTCCAGATTTCTTCTGTTTCTGCTGCATCATTCCACCACCCATCATGCCCTGCTGTCCATAGCCGTGTTGCCCATAACCTTGTTGCGGGTAGCCTTGCTGAGGATATCCTTGTTGCGGATAACCATGTTGTTGAGGATACTGCTGTTGTCCATACCCACCCTGTCCATAACCAGGTTTACTTCCCGCAGCACCACTAGCCTTTCCCAAAAGCTTTCCCAGAAATCCTCCCGACTTCTTTTGCTCCCTGGGTGGTAATGATTGGTCCTGATAACTGTTTTGTTGGGGAGGCATCTGCGGCATCGAGCTACTGTTATTATAATAATCATTCTGAGCACCTCGATTCGCAGGTGAACTGCCTTGACCTCGAGCATCCTCTTCGGCTTGTAAACGGGCTGCTAGTGCAGCGTCTGATTCGATATTTGAATTATTTGAGTGATTTGTATCGTAAGGGTTGCTCTTCGTGTCACCAACTCCTTGGTTCATTCCCCCTCCCATATATCCAGGTGGTGGTCCTGCCGGTGCAGTTTCGCCGGCGGGGTAGACGGGCGAGGTAGGTTTATCCCATTGTGATTTCTTGGTGTAGATGTTGACGTAGAACCTGGCGGGAATTGGTTAGTTTGTGATACCGGAGTGAGTGTTGGAGGGGTAGGGACTCACCATTCTTTGTACTCGTCGTTCCAGACTGCTTTATACCCCTCCGGGACCTTTGGCGGGGGAGGACCGCTTGGAGGCAAGAATTCGCTCATGCTTGATATGTGTTTGCGGCAGGTTGATGAGGTATTTCGGGGTGGAGTTGTGTTGTGGTGGTGTCGCAAGATCCGGGAAGCCGGTGATGTAGGCGGGGTTACGTTGTTGAATCAAGCTAACGAAAACAGCCTTTGAGAGAGGAGTTCTTTCAAAGTAAGTCTAGAGGAGGAAATTGATACTGTTGCAGGTTACAGAGAATATTTAGGAAACTTTTGATTTTCGGAATGATGGTGAGCAGGTATTTGAAGAGGCCCTGGAGCTCAACATGTTGCCCCTCTCCAGCTACGAGTATACGAGTGCAAACGCGTCATTTGGCAACCCACCAGCCACCCCACTCAGCCACACATTCACAGCCACACTTTTCAGGTCTGGTGAATGCTCGGGACTTAGTCGTAGAACCTTAAGGTGAGAACAGACAAATCAACACTTGGTTGCCTTCAAAAAGCCGAGGCTTTCTAACGGTATAATCAGGGAATAAGGTCTCCAACACCTTCTTTTAGAGTTAACTTCAAACTTTCTCAATTAGATAGCGTAAGATATGTTGGTGGCTAATGTGGGCTGTTCTGAGATGATCACAAAAAGACACCCGAAAATAATGGACACGAAAATAGGAACTCTTGAAGCGGTAACTCGAAGTTTCGGTGCAAATAATCAAATAAGAGACATGTGAACCTTCCTGCCACCTTCGACTACTATCGAAATAACCCACTTCTCAGTCCCTTCTCTAGAAGAAGCAAACCAACTATGAGCCATAAGTATAACCAACAATGCTTCGGTATTTAACAGGTCATCTCTCTCCCTCTTAACTGCTCCAAATACGAGTAAAGTGATCCAGAAATTCGCCAACTTTTAAATCCACGGATTCTCTACATGGTACCCAGCTTCGAGATTTGGTTCTTCTGGGAAATCGTCCTCGCTTATAAGAGTGCCTAATATCAACAGGTGTTTATTCGAATGCAATTTACACGATTCCGCTATGGTTCTGTTCGTGTTGAACTGCTTCTAATTACAAGGTTTCAAACTCAACCAGTGCCGACATGCATCTTTATTTGACAAACCTTTGCGTGGGCATCTCCTTGACAACAACTCCAAGTAAAACACTCCGGGAACTCATCAACCCGCCAGTCACCGGGGATCTCCATCTCATAGCCTGCATTGAGATCGTCGTCATCTGGAAACGCATCTTCATCCATCTCTAATGTCCCTGGAAAGCTCATCAACAGGTGTTATTTTTCTCTGGGGAATGAAAACGGTGGTGTCAAGCGGGAGGGAAGAATAGTGAAAAATGGAAAGAGTAAGGCGTTTATACCGGGATGACATTTACAAGATTCAGGTTCGCTAACTTCCGTATCGAATTCCTCCTTGCATTGCTTGCAAAGAATCCATCGAGGGACTTGCATGAATTCTTCGTCTTCTCCTTCGACTTTTACTCCTTCTTCCTTCGCTGTCTTTCGTTTTTTGGTTGGTGGCTTTGCTTCTTCTTCCTTTTCGTCCTTTCTCAGAGATTTTTGGACAAGCATCCGTTTTTCAATTGCGGCGCGGAATTCAGGGGAGGCAGAGATCGTGTCGAGCATGACGATACGTAAAGTACTTGCTGAGGCTTTGGATATGACATCTGTTAAAAGGTTCATCGTGCCGTAGTTATATTCTTTTCAGGATGTGAATGCGTGTTTTTTTACTCCTGGATTTTGAAGATGTGAGGATTGAGGTGTTGTTGGTTCCTTGATGAGCTGGGGTATCTCATATGATGTAATGTATACGACTTGAAACACACTAAGGGAAAGAGCAACAAGCTCATGGGATTTTTAGCTTGCTGTGAAATCAACTACTTACGGTACAAAGGAGAAGCACCGAAGTTTTTGTTTTTCTTAATGTTGTACAAATAATCTCAACGTACCTACCTACTCATCTACATCTGATCTTACCCACTACCCCGTCCTCCGAACCCTCCTCGTCATCTTCATCCTCAGATTCCTTCTCACTACTAGTCTTAGGATATCCATCACCATGTTATTGAGGATTTGTTGTTAGTTCGGGTGTTGGATTGAAGCTGGACGTCGCGTAGTTCTTCCAAGACCCGATGACCTTGAGTACAACATATCTAAAACCCACAATGTTTCTGAAAATGAATAGTGTCTCTGAACTAGAATTCTAGATGAGATAATGTAGCCTCCCGCCAGCTATAGATTGAGTCGTGCAGACGCGTTGCAAACACCAAATCACGTGTTAGAATCCCCCTTCTGCGCCTCTTCATACTTATAAAAAGCTACCTACTCTACGTTAGAATCTATAGTACCAAACAACGAAGACAAATCCTAATAATCACCACCAGTTTTTCCTTTCACCACGAGAATTTCCAGGTGTCTAAATAATATTAAAAAAATTAATCCTTAGATACTCCAATATCTAATACACAATTTCTTTCCTCCGAGAATAATTTTCTCGAGTTCATCAGCTCCTAACGCTGTTAAATTAATACTAGAATCAAGTATCTGGAAAGATATCTAACATTCCATCCCAGTAAAAAACCCCGCTCTACAACATAAAATTCTAAACCTTCCCCCAACTTCCTCTACATCCTTCTCAAAATACAGCGATCGGGGAGGAAACTTATTCAGCCCACTTCACTATAGTCTTCTTCTTATCTACCTAAGAATTTTATTCTTATTAGTAACCTCAAGGTCCCCTCTTTTTAAAGTTCAATACAATGGACGTGTGCGCGGTACTTCAGCGACCCCATCGCAATTACGGGAGATGCACAAGTACAAGTCGATTACCGTTATCGAGCTGGAAATGGAGTACTCCGTACGGGAGGAACATTTTACTTATCTTATCTACGGGATATGATCTACGAACCTAAGGTGTTTGGACACGGAATGATGGGATGTGATGTGATGTCATATCTGGGGTAGAGCACTGGTAACCTAACTTGTAAGAGTGAGACGTGATGGAAAAGATTGGAAATTCGTTGAATTAGGAAGATAACATGTGATTTTCTTGTGAATCAGCTTTGTATCCGGAAGACATAATTTATCATTCGGAAGACTTCGGAAAGAGTACGGAGTGTACCAAGCCTTGGAGCGAAGATGCAAAATCCTAACTTGAAACAATCGATTCGTGTCCTTGTAACATCCACTTCATGCCTTCTCAAAAACCCCCAGACTAAAGCACCAACTTCACATCTTCATAAGAACACAAGAAAAGACAAATCCAGATATAAAAAAAATATAGAGTTTTCTCCCCGTCCGGAAAAAGGCATCATCAAATTCATTATTCAATTGACTTTAACAGCGCCCATTTGCCAATCAAAAAAAATGATCTCCCTTTCATCCATACCCGTCCGTAGTAACCCAAAGCCAATAAAACTAAAACACACAAAAATCCAATGAACCCGTTCAAATTCTCGAGCTGAATGATGATAAAGCGAAAGCCAACAAACAAAGATCCACCCATCCGAAGGAGAGGAGCGGAGAATTGTTCGATAGAATTCTCGAAACCATCAAGGTCTCTCTGTCGTCCTTCGTTCTAAGATAAACTCCAATTTCCCATCCCCCCACATAACCCCAAAAAATCCCTTTTCCCAACCCAACCCCCCATCTTGTCATATACACCCAGAAGGTCACGGAAATAAGCAGGAAATGAAAAATGATTTTTCATATCCCTACACCAACCCCCGACTCGCCTCCCACCGGCGGATCGAATCGTTGAGTTGCCGCGTTGATTCCTATGGCATAGCTCCTTGAGGAGGGACCTGGCTCATGGTGGACTTCTCATCCTTCATGACCTTGAAGCCGCCCTTGAAGATTTGGAGGGCCACGATGACGGTCGAGCCCGTCCAGAGGAGCCAGTTGAAGGCGGCGAAGGTGGCGTCGGCGCGGGCGGCGGCGCAGACGGAACCACGGCAGAAGAGGAGCTTGCCGATGAAGACGGAGAGGGCGAGGAAGCCGGCGAAGTAGAAGAGGGTGTTTAAGGCTTCGAAGGCGAGGTGTGCGTATGGGTGGGAGGCTGTGGGTGTGTTAGTTGCGTTGTTTTATTGGAGGGGAAATGGGGAGAGGAGGAAGAAATACCTTTTTGCATGAAGCGGGGGACGACTTCGAGGTAGATGATGGAGATGAAGGAGAATACTGGGACGAAGACCAGGAAGTTGACTTGGGATGGTGATGATGTTAAGGTGTCAACATCGTACCAGTGGGAGACTAAGAGAGAGTTTTGTTAGTATTTCATTCTCTTCTATTCCCAATAAATGGTTCCATACCATATGATGACAACCCAAGAACCACAACCGAAAAGACGAATTGGGCGATACGGAGAGGGAGTAATAATTTGAAAGGCATCTTGTGTGGATTTGTTCGTTGGAACTTGTGTATTGGATTTATTGAAATTATTAAACGGAGGCTGCTGCAACTGGTGCGCGGATGGAAAGAGTGTTGGATGGATGAGTCTGGATTTGTTGAAAAGGACGGGGAAGTGTTTTCTATAGATGGAACTAGAAAAAATAAAAAATAGGGGTAAATGGAAGAGAATAGAGAGGAGTCGCAGACCACACTGAAGATTAAAAATTCTAAGAAAGAAAGAAATCCACGGGTTGAGTGGGCTTTCTATCTGCATTAAAGCCGGGCATGATTCTGGGAAGCGTGGTCTTGCACCCCCTCCTGTATCATTGTGAAACGGGCAGGGTCGTAGATTTGCAAGGGCACACTAGCACGACCAGCGAATGGAGCAAAGTTCGAAACCGATGCGATCAGACCTTGGACGAGTAAAAGCAACAGCCAGGAATTTATTCCCCGGGGACCGATGCAAGTTGATGGGTGAGGGCTGAGGGGGGAGGGTTGGATGGTTGGATGGCTGGATGAGAGGCAAGCAGCACTCGCTGGTCACTCTCACGAGTGCATTGCACGCCAAATTACAGTATATAGGCTGTGAGGGAGGTTCTCTCCAGATCCAGCTTTCTTGATTCTGAGCGAAGAAAGAAAGCTGAGCTAGAGGCCTCCTCTTTTTCCGCTTAGCTAGCCCCCTATCTACCCCCTCCCTCACTCACAACCCCGCAAACTTGTCGTCGGGTCTCTTCCTCACAAGCCTTTGCCAATGGTCTTGCCAACGCCCATCTCTCTCCGCTTCATATTCTAGGCACAGAGAATCCCCCAAATACCAAGACTTGTCATGCTTTTCGCGAGGTTTCAAGAGACTTCAGAGGGTGCCGTCGGTAATCGATTTCAATGTGGCGCTTGCGGAGAGCAGGGCTGGAAGTGCTGGCGCGTGAAACAAAATGGTTGTGCCATGGTTGTGCCAAATGGGCGCCCAGAAGTCTCAAGCTCGCTGCCATGGAAAATCATGTGGGTGCCATGACTGCCGTGGAGCCTCAAAGGCCCCTCAAGTTGCTCAACAGGTGCAAACAGGCTCATTCGCACGAGCCTCTTCCTCTTTAGGCCGTCTTGGTATCTCTTGGTATTCCTTGGTATCTGTTTTCTCCTTCCTCAGGCTGCTTCGTCCGAAACGCTGATACGCTGGGCTGTGGACGATCTTTTGAGGGGAGCTACGATCGAGCGTTTTCATGGGGTTGAGGTTCTAGACGAGGAGTTCTGTCTGTACGAAGTACGTACAATTAAAGAACCGAAGGACCTTTTCAAATCTCCGGATGAGAAGATAACTGTACAGATGAACGTGGTAAAAATGAAGCTTTCATCAAGTTGGTGCGTTCAATCCCCATATTGAGTCAGTCTGTCTCTCATGAGACTCTATATTGAAGCTCTCTTGATACACATCACCGCGTATACTGCCAGCTGGTGGGGTATATACTTTAGTGGGGGTATCCGTTGTGCATCACTTCACACGGTAGACAAAACTTGCCCGAAGAAGAAAGACAAGACTCCAGCCCAAGAGTCCAAGATCTGGGGGAAATTGGAAATCAGGAGGAAAAAAAGTCCGCTCTCGGTGGTGAAGAGTCTTCGTCCATGTCAATGCGGTGGGTATGAACAGATGGAGATGGAGACAAGGCGGTATCAGCTTCCATCTGGACTCATAAGGAAACGGGGATGCTCTTTGGAGCCTCCTTTCTTACAGTTTGCTTTCCCAAAGTTTGCTACAAAAGCCCCTCGAGCACGAATCGTGACTAGAAAGTCACATGGTAGGCACGTGATTGAATACTACCGGTCTCTTCCAAGGTTCTTCCAGGTTCCGCTCTTTTCACCTGCACCTGCAGCTTCACATCTCAAGAAATGGAACACGATACTGTCTATTTTGGCTTTTACAATCTGTCTTCTATCGTCTGTCTTCTTGCTGGGTCGACAGCCAAATGTTTTGGACCCTTCACATACCCAAAGAGGTACCATCCTCGAGCAATTCCATCCAATAATGGCGCCATACCTTGTTCAAAGAAATCAGCAGTGCTACCAATGGTTAACAGTTGACCCCGCCATGGGCCGACGGTTTGCTGGATGGACCCCGCAGTTGCCGTAAAGAGGGGGAAAGCTACCCCGAATTACACGCCATGTTCTCACTACTCCATACATTTGGTTTTCTGGTGTCATCCTGATACGTGTTCCTGTTGTGTAATGAGCTGCGGCTTCGGAGAAAATCCAGATGTTTTCTATCAGCCTTAGCAATGCCATCAATCCTTCCAGACGCGTCAACTCCATGGTGCCAAAAATGGTATGGCCGTCTGCCAGGTCAATCCAGCGCCGAAGACGGGCATCTCCTCTTTTGTTGTCGTTGCGCCTGCAAAGCAAAGCAGACATTTTTCTTGAGCGATGGCGTGCTTATCGGCTCCAGCCACACGCGCTGAATTCCATTGCCTCTGGTAGGTGGAGGTGAGGGGGAAGCACTTGCCCACTCAATTGTTACCCCACATTACGAGGTACTTCCTTCCATCTGCTAGAGCTGTTTTTCCAATAATCTTCAGCTCACTTTACTTCGCATCCTCCCGTCTCTCTATTTAAATCCTTCCGGGATCTCCTCATTGCCATCAAGAAACCACCCTTTGTTCCTTTGCCATTCAATTGCCTCCTCTGAACCTCCATCATGGCTCCAGATAGTTCGCATTTCGAGACCCTCCAGCTTCACGCGGGGCAAGAACCAGATTCTGCCACCAACTCCAGAGCTGTCCCCATCTACGCAACCACCGTAAGGAAATAGTCGTTTGGGAGAGACGAGGCGAGGAGTGCTGACTTTGAACGGTAGAGCTTCACATTCAACGATTCCGCACACGGCGCCAGACTCTTTGGATTGAAGGAGTTTGGAAACATTTACAGCCGTATTGGGAATGTATGCAATATTTCTCCTTTGCCCTGCCATAAATCGAACAGCATTCTCTCTTAATTCTTACGTTCCCTTCAAGCAATTCTTCTATTCCATGAAGCTGCTCTTCAATACCTTCAATTTCCCAACTATCGAATACCAAGTTCTAACATCATGCCCAAAAACATAGCCCACAGTCGATGTATTCGAAAAACGAATTGCAGCCCTCGAGGGTGGTGTAGCAGCTGTTGCATCAAGTTCCGGTCAAGCAGCCCAGTTCATGGCCATTGCCGCACTGGCACACGCGGGAGATAACATCGTATCAACCACAAACCTATATGGAGGAACCTACAATCAATTGAAGGTTTTCCTCCCAAGACTGGGCATAAACACCAAGTTTATCAATGGAGATAACCCCGAAGATTTCGCTAAAGCCATCGATGAGAATACCAAGGCGGTATACATTGAGAGCATCGGAAACCCTAAATACAATATTCCCGATTTTGAGGCGATTGCAAAGGTTGCTCATGATGCTGGTGTTCCGCTTATTGTGAGTATTGAACAATGACTCTGGTTTCATGGTGCTGATATTCTAGGTTGACAACACCTTCGGTGCAGGAGGGTACTTTGTCCGCCCCATCGACCACGGAGCAGATATTGTCGTCCACTCGGCCACAAAATGGATCGGTGGTCACGGTACCACAATCGGTGGCGTCGTCATCGACGCAGGTAAATTCGACTGGGGCAAGCACGGCAAGCGATTCCCAGAAATGGTTGAGGCTTCCCCTGGATACCACGGATTGAAATTTTGGGAGACTTTTGGTCCAATTACCTTCGCTATCCGTCTTCGCGTCGAAATCCTTCGTGATTTGGGAAGTTCTCTCAACCCATTTGGTGCCTTCCAACTCATCCAAGGAATCGAAACTCTCTCCCTCCGCGCTGAACGTCATGCTCAAAACTCCCTGGCCTTAGCAAAATGGCTGGAAGCCAACCCCCATGTTGCATGGGTATCATACCCAGGTCTCGCAAGTCACCCTTCCCACGACCTCGCAAAGCGCTATCTCAAGCGTGGTTTCGGCGGTGTCCTCAGTTTTGGTGTTAAAGGCGGTGGCGCGGCGGGAAGTCAAGTCGTGGATGGGTTCAAACTTATATCTAATTTGGCGAATGTTGGGGATTCCAAGACGTTGGCTATTCATCCTTGGAGCACGACGCATGAGCAGTTGAGTGATGAGGAGAAGGTCGCTAGTGGGGTTACGGAGGATCTTATTCGGATCTCGGTGGGGACGGAGTTTATTGATGATATCACGGCGGATTTTGCGCAATCGTTTGAAGCGGCTGCAGCGGCTAAGACGAAGGGGGGCGAGGAGGGGAATGCTCTTGAGACCGGGGGTGTGGATGGAGATGCTAAGATGGTTATTTGACGACTGTGTATGGGTTCTCTCGCTCGGGGTTTTTTTGGAGGGCAGGGGGGGGGGGGGGGGGGGGGGGGATTTTGGCGAACTCACTTCTTTTTTTTTGGTTATACCTCTTTGCAGCGTCGTTGTCGTGGAATCTTTTATTTTTTGAGATTATGATTGGGTGGCTGGTTGGGGGCAAGCTACAGAACAAGTTTTATGAGCAATGAAAATGACAAAAATTAAGAAAAGCCGGTTACGGATTCTTCTTCTGCCGAGCGAGAGGTGTGGAATTTCGTGATCACTTACGGTAGCCTCTTTTATTGTCTCTCTCTCTCTCTCGTCGGGGGTGCTTGAGGTCTATTATCTTAGGTGAAGTGAAGCGTGAAGCTGAACCGTGCGCTTCCTATAAAGACAAAGACCTCAAGGTCAAGGTTACCCGCGCGATGTGCAACAAAACCACGAGACCTAGCGGCTTGAAAATGTGGGAGTGGGGGCGGGAAGAAGCGAACCGGTAGGTGGCTATTTACTTGTGTTCGCTTGATCTGTTATAAATTACAAGTGAGTGTAGGAGTGAAGTAAAGAATAGAGAGGTTAAGAATAATAATAGAGAGGTAAAGAGGTTAGAGGTTAGAGAGATATTAGTTTAGAGAGATTTTAAGAGAAGATATTAAGGAAGTATATTAAGTAGAGAATAGTCTCTAGAGTAGATTTAATAGATCGGTTTAAGTTTTTTATTTTTATAGAAGAGCATTTTAGAGTATTTTAGAATAGTTAGTCTAGAGAAGAGATATTATTAGAATTCTTTTTCTTAAAAGTTTTTAGTTATTTTTATATATTTACTTAAATTAGTTTAGAGTAGAGTAGTAGTAGTAGACTAGAGTAGTAGTATTAGTAAATAGATTAAGAGAGAGGTTAAGAGAGAGAATTATAGAAGAGGATTATAAGAACTATAAGAATAGAATATTTACTAAAAAAGAAATAAATTATTACTTTTTTTCTTTATTTTAGTTACTTGTTTAGATCTTAGTAAGTATATATATATTATAATACTAGAACTTTTAGATTATATATAGAGATATTTTAGAGATATTTATTTTAAATATTTATTAAGAAGATAGATATAGCTTTTATTTTAAGATTATTAATTCGATAAGATATAAAAGTAGAACTTATTAGAGAGATATAGATATTAGACTTACTTCAGAGATAGAGAGTAAAGTCTTCTAATTATAAAAGAGAGATTTATATTTCTTTTAAAATATTAAGTAATATTAGATAGATATAATATATATTTATAAATATACTTTTAAAAAGATTTCTCTATTAAGTATTTACTAGAATAAAATATAAATAACCTTATTCTTATTAGATGAACTTTTTTACTAGTCTATTAGCTTCTTATAATATTCTAAATATACTAAAGTCTAAAAAATAACTAAATCGTAAATTATAAATTCAAAGTATAGATAGAGAAGAAGTTAATTTATTATATCTAAATTTCTCTACTTTTTATCACTCTCTCTTATATATATATACTATATATTATCTAGTATATCTATAAAGCTATCTACTAAAGATAAAACTATTTACTTATTTAGTAGTATACTTATACTATAGACTTTTATATTCTTACTATTATACTCTCGTAGTTACTTATTCTTAACCTTTCTAGAGAAGAGAGAAAGAAAAAAGAGGCGGCTATATAAGACTATATAGAACTAGTAAGTAATTCTACGCTAGAAAGAATACTACCTCGAAATGTTTACTTTCTCTCTTTTCTTCTTTCTCTCTCTCTCTCGCTCTCTTACTCTCTTCTTATTAATCTTTTTATTTAATTATTTATTCCTTCTTTAAACTAATAAGTTTAAATTCCTTATTCTAAGTAGAAGATAATATAGTTAGAGGTAGATAGATACGTTATAATATTACCTTCTAAGGAAAAGCTTTAAGTTAAGCGAGAACCTCTTTTCTCTTTTCTTAGTATACTTCTCTATTATTTAAGAGTCTAGAGATATAAGATAGTAAGATTCTATAGTATAAATAGACTAAGAGAGTAGTAACTTAGAAGATTAAGTACTTCTTTACTTCTTTTTATAATTTATAATTTATAATTTAGTTATTTTTAGACTTTAGTGTTTTTAGAATACTATACTTCTAGTATCTATATAAGAAAGAGCTTAGAATTATAAATCTTTATATAAGCTTAGAAGAGCGAGATTTTCGGCTTATATAATAAATATACTTTTCGGAATTAGATTAATAAACTTCTATTCTGTAAAATCTTTATTATTATATTATATTATTACTTTATACTATAGGTTCCTCTTAGATACTCTAACTCGTATAAATGACTATATGAAAGCTTCTCTAACCTTTGTGTTTTACTTCTAACTCTTACTACCTACCTTGTCGATAATATCTACGCGGACTGTTTTCACTGCGTAGTTTTTACTAATGTTTATAGAAATTAACTCTATGATCGCATGGCCTTCGATTTAACAATGTCAGTTTATTGAACTCGTTTGACAAAATTACCTGTATCCCTTATAAAAACTTTTGTTAGCAATAGGTTGTCAAGGTGGAACCGTAGTGCTGAGATAAATCTACAAAATTGTTTTACTAATGTTTTGAGTTTCTCTATCTTCTTATTTTATAATGTTGCCCTCCTTTTTTTGTATTCAATTTAATAGAGCTGCTAAATAGATTTTCGAAAATAAAGAGTATATAGAAGACATGGAATAAATCAACGGGTAGTTCGAAGAAGTAGGGCCCCTTTCTACGAAGTTTGATGTTGGAACTAAAGATATTTAAAGAGTTTCTATACAGAAAACTGTGAAGATCCTCTTGTATTGACTCCGAATTCATTCGACGAATTTCTCTTGCCAGAGGTTTTGGCTGAACTTCAAGTTAACTCGTCGATAAGTTGTTTACATAGATGCGCATTACCTAGGTAGGTAGCGGGTTGGAGCTCAAAATTACTGAGGGAGAAATATATTCCGGAAAGAAGAGTTTGATAAGGATATACACTCTATGAAACCTTGGAGGTATTGTAGGATTTTAATCTTCTGGAGCTTCTGGAAGTAAGGCGTGCAAGAGAGGGTTTGCAAATTGCGGTGGAAGAGGGGAACTTCTTGGTTGCATAAGAACTTACACATCTCCTGCCTTTTGGTTCATTTAAAGGGAATAACATAGTTCTTTGATTGTTGTAAAAACAGTCTTCTAGAAACTTAAAATAACCTAGATTTTATCTATAATTAGACGCTCATACGTTGAGCTTTACGTCTCTCGATATTATTACTCTATATGTAACCTTTAAGAAGGAAAAAAAACACGTATCAACCAACGATGCATTCTAGTGTATTGATCTCCATGGACTTGACTCTTTTTTCAGGAGTGTTGTTGTGAGGTTGTGTAGGCTGAGGTAAGTTAGGGAACCATTCCATTGGTGTTCCTGATAAAAGGTCGGCCAAGCCTGACTGTGAACCCGCTCAACACCAAGCTCCAGCATCACCACCATCATCACAACCCCAAGAGCTCCAGCTCAACCAACCACAAAAATGCAGTTCCCAACTCTCCTCGCCCTCTTCCTCGCCTCCCCGATCCTCGCAACACATATCCGCATCTCCCTCCCACCGCTCCAAAACCCCTCCGCCTTACCGCCTTCCACCCACGCAACCCTCACCACCCTCTCGCACACCCACACCACTCCCCTGCGCGTCGACAACACGTTTGATTTCCGCAATGTAACTGCCGGCTCTTACTTATTCGATATCCATTGCCACACGCATCTCTTCTCGCCGCAACGGGTGGATGTGCATGATGCCAAAGTTGGGGAGGTGGAGGTGGAGGTTTGGGGCACGTTTAGGGGCAATGAATGGGGGAATAAGGGGCCTGTTGTTGATGTCTCGCGGATTGAGGAAGGGGGGAAGGTAATAAGGGCATTTGAAGGAGGACGGGTGATTGGGGGGAAGGAGTGGCTTGTTGTGCGGAGTGGATGTGAGTTTTTTTCTCTATTTGAGGGGATGGAGGACATGGGAATGGAAGAATGGGGAAAGTATGTTCTTGGATGTGTGCTAATGATGGTGATAGTTTCTCCTTTGAGTTTACTCAAGAACCCTATGATTCTTATCGCGGGGTTGAGTATGATTGTTGTATTTGGCATGCCTTATCTTATGGACAACAGTACGTTCCCTTTTACTTCCCTTTCGCTTCCCTCGCACAAACTAACATCATAAAGTGGACCCAGAAATGCGCGCCGAATTCGAGGAACGACAAAAGTCTTCTCCTCTCTCCGGTGGTGGAGCGGCGCCCAATCCTCTACAGAACTTCGATGCTGCGGCTTGGTTGGCGGGTAGCGGGGGAAGTGGAAGTAGCACGCCAAAGAAGATCCAGGGCGGCGAGAAGGAGAAGGCTGTTAGTCGATAGTTTGGGGATTGAGGGGCGGGAGAAGGTGTATGAATATATTGTTTGGGGAGGAAGAGGATTAGCAGGACTTGCCCATGAGTTTTTTTTAGTGGTGAGGCTGTAAAAAATGATACGTAATTGACATCATATCAAGTGACCTGTTTTATACTGATCACTCTCGACATATTGAAGTTATCTGAATTGATAATTATTATGAGAGTCTCAAATTCTCGAGCTCTCTATGACTCCAAATCAATAATTGATACTGGCTCGCGGTGGACATTGAAAGCGGCGTAAAGTCGTTGCTTTGATGTGTCAACAGAGATGTTTGGGAGAATTGGAACTACCTAAGTATCAAGGCCGTCTCGTAAATGATTTACTGCCACTGCTACTTGTCCCCCGCCAGACAGGTCCATCTATCCAAAAACTGAAAGTTCTATCTAAATTAGGTTTTCTGTAATTTGTTACCAAGGCACATTTTACCGCGATATATCTCTAACTTTCCAACACAGACCCTGAGTGTCGCACTTCCAACATTAGTCCGTTTGAGAGAGAACAAAATCGAGATAAAAAGAGGTTGCAAAATCTCTCTGTCGCAACAGCAAGTTATCTATCTTGTGAAACTTGATCTGTAACTTATTCTGTTTGAGAGATGACTTTTATCCAGATCCTCTTCCACGGTTTATCGCCAGTTGAATTGAAGGGAGCCAATCACAAGCAAGAGCGCCACAAAACGTGATCAGGCGTTAAACGCGCAACTAGTTTGTGAGTTCATGACGCTTTGAACTCAGTCCAACAGTTGCTCGCGTAAGTATAGGAAGATGAGAACTGCCATCTCCAGCTTCTTTCAAGTTTTTATACGGTCGAAAAAACATCTGCCAATTTCATTTCATCTCTCTGATTTTCAATTTTGACTTAAGTCTTTTTACGATGAATTTTCCTCTCCTCTGCACTGTGCAAGCCGCCTCTCAGAATACCTTACAACAGGTACTCATGGAGATGTGTGCTGAATCCCCAGATTTCAAGGCTTCTCTCATAAAACGATTGGTCACTAAGAAACCCGCGAAACGGTCACGCGAGGAAGACAGTGGGGACGTAGATGAACGTCCGGCGAGGAGACAGAGAATAGAAGGAGGAGGGGGACATGGGGGAGTAGTGGGAGCGCGGATGGGCGAGGAACAACGAGTAGAGAGACCCAGATTGATTCTCTGCAGAAAATGCAATCAGCGATTCGATTCATATAGTACTAAGCCGATGACTTGTCGTTGGCATGTAGGTTAGTATTTTCTTTCCCCCTTTATTTTTTTTTCTTTCTTCGCTTATTCCGTTGAACTGACCAATATTGAAAACTTAGGCGATCTTGAAAGATATGATGGGCGAATTACTGGGTTTTGGAAGTGTTGTGGTGGTGATATTAATTCGGATGGCTGTATGAGGGGGAAACATTTGGAAGTGATTTATCTTAGGAGACCTGCTGTTCTTCAAGTCCCGGATATTAGAAGAGTTCCCATTTAGGTTCGGACTTGGAATTAAAACCTAGGGCATTATGTTGTGGGGACATGGTAGCTGAGAGAATGTAGAAGGGTAATATTCTGAGGACTGAGGTAAATTGAAAAATTAAGGATTGGGGTTCGCGATGGAAATTGGGGTGGTGAACAAGGGGAGGGTATATGAATAAATAATTGAAATGCAAAGTGGTCTCTATTTGGTACCTTTTTTCGTATATCTAAGACAGGAGACGACAGTTGTCATAGGGCTGCCATAATTCATCTTTTCTCTTTTCTTCAATTCATCTCAACTTTCAAACGCCTACTTACAGGCTCCAGTAACCGTGAATAGATAAAATACAGTGCCCCTGCTTAAAATTTTAGGGCATTTTTATAGTTAAGATAGACTTTTACTGCTAAGATTGTCCTTTCGAGTGAGCTTAGGCAAAGTTGAAATAAGTACGTATTTACGGGTTTTTCTGTGAATTGTAACTAGAGTCTGTACATTCTTGGCTTCTATATGTAACAATGTCACGTATTATCTCAAACTCATCGTCATCTTTCTGGAGCCAGAGCTCAAGAGAAAATAACACCAAAAGCTAAAACGTGATCAGGTGTTCAAAACGCGTAACCATGCAGACAAGGCATAACATTGGTAACGGTCCATGAAACTGCACCATGTAGGAAACCAACACTAAGGATATTTCTAGCGCATTGTATAAATAGCTGAACAGAGGTCATGTACATTTTATGACTACTTCTCTTCTTTTCTCTACTAAAAGCAGATTAAAATTTTGAAAACTTCGGACGACAAACAATAATTATAATACATCCATCCACAATTTCACTCTCGAGTCTCATCCGAACATCCATCAGATCGACAAATATGAAAGATGAACCTCTAGCCAACGCACTCAAGGCGGCCTCTCAAAAGATTTTACATCAAGTCATCCTTGAAGTATGAGTTGAATCGGAGGATTTCAGAGCAGCAATTAGGAGACATTTAGTCAGCCCTGAGAAGACCGTCAAACGACCACGCGAGCAAGATCCAGTTCAATATGACAGGGATGAATATTCCGTGAAGCGATTGAGAGTTGAAAAAGGACTTGGAAGTTCAAGTGAGGAGGGGAAGGAAGTGGAGACAATTAGATGGGTTGCATGCAAACAGTGCAAGGAACAATTCGATTCAGAGAACAATGAACATGAGAACTGTCGTTGGCATGCTGGTTAGTACTTAATCATCTCTTCTGTGTCACGCACTTCATTTTGTTTGATTCCTTCAATTACTCCAGTTTCTAACTCAAATGTAAACTAATGGTCACCTACAATAGACGAATTGGAAATGATTGATGACTTCTGCGCGGACGACAATGACATCTCTTATTATGGTGTTCAAATGGACCTCCCTGGGGATTGGCGAGTTACCGAATTCCCGGACGGTTTCACTTGGAGATGCTGTGGTGGTGACGGGGTGGCAGAAGGATGTAAGAAGGGGACACATTCTGAGGTCAATTCTGAGGATTTTCCGACACACTGATGATGATAGAAGAAGAGGAAGTGCTGCCTCTATACCTTTCCCGGAAGAGGATTGCAGGTGACTTGGTGCTCAGCTCGCGTTGGGGCTACGTAAACAGCTTCTTGTCTCTTTCTTTAAATAAACGAAGAAAAAAAACACACCATCAGATGTCCATGGAAGCAATGGTTTAATATTACATTACAACACCCCTCCAATTTAAATTTATAGCCAAGCCCAAGTTGCCAACATGGACGATGAATTCGCGCAAAAAGTAAAACTACGCAACACCTCGAACAGCTAGAAATCCTCGAAGCTTTTCAATCTCGACTGGCTGACTCCTCAAATCCTCCAACTCGACACAGTTTGTCTATTTCAGTCCGAACCCGCTGCTTAAAGTCGAAAGGTCACTCTCATCTAGGGGGGCGTACTGGTTTGAACCACGTTCTATATCTTCTCGAAAACTTGAATTTTGTTTTTTCAAGTCACTAAAGTTCAGTTCTTCATTATAATTCGGGAACCGTTATAACAGCAGTCTACCAACCCGAAGTAAGTTAATGAAAGTTCCTCATAAGCTTTCTGCACCATTAAATTCGGAGGGAGGAACTCGGAGACCAGGATTGCCAAGTACCGAAAACCAATTTACGTTCGGAAGCTGCTTTTATGCAGACACATCTAAGCAATGAAAGTTCAGAGAGCAACAAATCGTTAAATATTGTACATTTTCGGCCAGAAAGTTTCCCAAAGCTATGAGCCCAGGCGTGCCACTACAAACTTTCTCTTCCACAAACATACATTCTCGGAGTGAGATAATTGACACTCAATGGCTTCTCAAACTACCCCAGCGCTCCCACCAGATGCCCTCGCCAGACAAGCGGCTGCGAACCATTGCATCCAATTAACTGAACTCGCCATCTTAAAAAGTTTCATCGATTATAAGATCTTTGACCTTATACCAGAGAATGAATCTATCTCAGTGCTTAAACTAGCTAAAAAAGTTGAGAATTTTAGCAACCAGCGCACCACTTCCAAGAACCCCACCACGAACAAAAAGGATACATCACTCTCGCATGAAAAGCAAACCGGTACCATCCAGATAACTCAACCCAACCAATCCAGCGAACCAGACCTGCAATCAAGCCCAAGCCAAAATGACAATCCCACTTCCCTCGCCCTCCTAACCCGCTTCTCGAAATTTCTCCTTTCAACCGGCATTCTTGTCTCCCCTTCACCAGGAGAAATAGCACATACACCCCTTTCAAAAGGTTACAGGGAGGGTTGTGTAGCATCCATGCTCCTAAACCATATATCCAATTTCTTAATGCCCGCTGTTACCGTATGGCCCGATTTCTTCGCGAAACATGGACTTAGGGAGCCGGAAAGGGCCAATTGTATACCACTGGGCTTGGCAATGGGCTTTGAGGAGTTGAATTTTTACGATATTTTGAAGATGAATCCCGAGAAGGAGGAAAAATTCAACAGGTTTCTAGGAGGAATTACAAATTTGGTGAACTTGAAGGGTGTTTATGATTTTAGTTGGGTTGTGGAGCATTTGGAGGAGGAGAGAGTTAGAGGGGTAGGTGAAGAGAAAGAGAAGGCAGAATGTAAGGTTGATGAGGGGGGGAGAGTCTTGATTGTTGATGTTGGGGGAGGGAAAGGTGCCGGTTTGAAAGCTATTCTTGAGGATTACCCGGCCATCCCCGCAAAGAGATGCGTAATTCTTGACAGACCTATGGTTATAAAGGAGAATAGGATGGATGTCGAAGATGGGCTGAAAGAGGTTCAGTTGGTGGAGGGGGATGTTTTCCAACAACAGCCAATTCAAGGTTAGTCTAGTGCCTATTTTACGATGTTTTTGCAAAACTAACCCTAAACAGGAGCATTGGTCTACCATATCTCTCGCGTCCTTAATGATTGGCCGGATAACGATTGCATCGAACTTCTCAAGCATATACGTGGGGTTTCTGCGAAGGATTCTAAGGTTTTGATTGTGGAGGAATTTTTGGTAGAGAACCCGTCGGCGTTGAGTCTTACGCAGGATATTTTTATGCTTGGACTCGGGGGGAAAAGACGAAATGAGGAAATGTTTGGGGATCTGGGAAGGAGGAGTGGGTGGAAGGTTAAGGGAGCTTTCAAGGGGGAAGGGTGCGGTGTTGTTGAGTTGGTAGTTGATGGCGGGGAGCAGCAATTTTGAGCAATGCCTGAATGAAGTATCAGAAGAGGAGTCTGTGAGGATCGAAATTTGGTTTAGATTCGTGATGCTACCTTGTGCTGGAAATAGAATGGGAATGAGATCACTTCATAGAAGGGCAGTTATCGGTTGCTGGGGGCATGTAGCCTATCACTTTTACTTTCCTCAGTGACTCGAACTGGAACTGGAAGTTAGTTGCGACTTTTCCACCTACCAAAACAACAAAAAGAGAAAATCAATCCCCGTTATAACCCACACAGCAGATGTGAAGGTAACTGTGACCTCACACAAATTGCTACGGGCCAAAGGAACACAAAAACGTCCACCAAGAAGGTAGCATTCTCCCACGATGCCGTTTTCTTTACTAACAAAGGCCACCACCATGTCTGTGGCTCTCGCCGGTATCTCCAGTTGGTTTAGACTCGTGGCAGTGGCGTTCGGCAGGGGAACAAGGATGCGTCCGAAAGTCGGTTGGTTATTGGGCTGCAAAGACGGCACATACTAGGAAGCTCACTTCTCCGTCCCTCCACATCGCAAAGCAGGAATAAGATTTAGGATTGTCGGAGGAATTGTTTATCAGATTATCAGATGGAGGCGCTTGCAAGACGGCGTTTGGTTTCAGACTTCGCGAAAGTTGCCTTTTTATGGTAATGATGGGCTTGTGAGACTCCGAGATCCTTCTGAAATGTACAAGTCTATGAACTACAACTAGTTTGGTGATCTTCTAGATAATTCAGTCGTTGAGATCTTCACTGGGTGGCTTAGTGGGGCAAGCCCCCTTTTTACTTCGCTTACTGGTTGATGGTCTCGTAAGGCTATCACAACAACAACTTCTATTCTGCTTCCTTTTGTAATCAGAAATCTGGCATCTCGTGCCGCGTCAACTTTCAAGCATGGCTACCTGTAGGGGGTATGAAGAAGGGTTCGAACAGCTCCATTCTCATGAGGGAAAAGTATTAACTTGACCAAGTTGAATCGCCGGTGCTGCATTTATGTCCAATTATAGATCATCAAGGGGAGCTAATGCAAAGGTATCTCTAACAAATCGACCATATTTTCGCCGTGCGATTCCTGATTGGATATTGTTCTACAGCGTTGTAGGGGTTTGCTGCACACTATCGGCTTCCGAAATCAGGAAACAACCGTGGTCGCTACCTCAAGTACTGTGCTGTCATAGCTGGTAAAGTGATATGCTCGACCAGGATTTAATCATCTATCATAGTATAATTCCTGGAATCATTGTCAGGTGCCTCATTCAGTGCATGTATGGGGAAAGCCTTGGGGTGTAAGGCTTAAGGCAAACAAGCAACCACTAACGATGGCTTGGCTTCCTTCGTGTGAATCATGCCAATTTGTATGAAAAACATCAATGAAGCACCCCCATATTACGCCAGACCGCCGCCGTATTGTGGAGGCGCCACTACGCCTGTGGTGTGCCGCTCATAGTCTAACGGGGTGCCTTCAAGTATGACGGGTTAAACCCCTCACCACGTGGGTAGTGGAACTCGCATATGGCTAATGGCTTCTCTTCCATTGGTGTTCTGGGGTCCTCAAATCCTTCCCATATTGACACCAACATGTAGATCGTACGTTTTCATAAGCCGGATAATTCTCGTTAACTCAGCAGGCTTTGACAGGATGCTCTCATGTTTAATTGACGATTGGTCGCCAATATGTCTCAATGTCCTTTGATAGTCAGTAATTCTGTTGATTCAACGAGCTTTGCGATGTGTATTTTTGTCGCTTCAAAATCCGTTTCATTGCCACTACTGAGGTCACCCCACTTTCCGACAAACTGCCACCTACTCCATTGAATCCTTTATCGCAAGCTGACCCGCAGAAGCAAAGCTGTGTACAATGACCAGATAACGACATGAATCCCTTTTCACTAACATCTCCGTAACGTCAAACAATATTGTTCTATTGCGACTGTGTTGGACACCTCAACAGCAACTGGGTTACGAACAGTTGACTCCAGACTTCTCCCAATAATTATCTAGTTATTAGTCGTCTGTTTTTTGTTTAACACGAATGTTGCGGGTTAAAAACGACATGATCTTCGACCTCATCCCGCAATTATCTGGGTAGGTAGATTGATATCCTAGAATAACAGAAAACCAGTTTTCTTAGCCGATGAGTAATTTGATCAGTCGACAGGATTGTGAAAAAGGAGGCTCGACTTCCATTTGCTGATACTGGAAATGATCTGTCGTTTATGGAACGACTTTGTTGACGGGAAGTGCTTGGAAAAGCTTACTGCCTCGTACCATTAGCATTATTCCCACCATAGGCATGCAAAATTAAATTATTCCCTTCAAGACGGCAGAGCCAGTGCGGGAGGCGCAAGCTTACTTTCGGCCAAGCAAAAAGCCAAGGGCGGGAGTGTTGCATGGAGGAATAAGACGACGGCACGTAGTGGGAGGCATATGACGGTGGGAAAGAGAACTGTATCGATGTGAGGCACAATATCGCGTGTGAAACCCAAAAAGATGTATTCAAGTAGTAAAAAGCAGTCACAAAATATGGATCAAATTGAGTTGACTCTTAATAAAACTTTTGAAGCTTGTGAAAAGTGCTTGATCTTTTATGCCAGCGTGGGTACTTTTTGTAACGCCCTTCGTGACGGTGGGGTACCGATTAGTTGCAGCTCATTTACAGTCTCCTGCTCAATTGAGAGTGGACCACACACCTAGGATTTATCCTGCTCGAATCCTTTCAACCTGACCAATTAATGTTCAGTATCGATATGCAAGAATGTCTACGTCAAAACAGGGGTTGAATGCAAGCGGGGAATAACCCTGCGAACCACACTCAGCTTGGTGTAACGGTATTGGAATGGTTCTAGCAAGCAGTAAGTCAGGGGATCCTTCTTCCAACTGAAGTATTCCTTGCATACGTTAAGCCAGGTCCATGATTTTATTTCTGTTCTACTCTTTCTTTAGCTCCCACTATCAATTCAACTTGAGGCTATTACTTACAGAGTCTCGCTATCGGTCACAACAACGAGTTACCATGTGGAGTTGGAAGTGCAAGTGAAGGTAAGCGATTCCATCACTTAAAGTATCTCCCTTCTATAATCTGTAAGGGTTTTTAAAAATCCGGTTGAGGTCTGGATCATACAAGAAGAACATTTGATATAATGTGTTCTTCTTGAAATATTTTTGGCTTTGGCTAACAACAACAGAGTAGGCTAAAAACTGAACTGCATTAATCGGTACCGATTCGAACAAAAATGCAGCCAACGCGATTTGCTTGTGATCGATGCCGAGGGCAGAAGCTTCGCTGTATAAGGGAGAATGGTTACTATCAGCCATGTAAGCGCTGTCAAAAAGCAAGCGTGGATTGTATCGATAGCCCTCAAGCTCGCAATAATCGAACCCGTCGAATATCCATCGAGCCAGAAACCCGGGAGCCACCATCCACCACATTCCACGGAGGGACCTCCGATTTTTTCCCGATGATAGCCGAAGGATCATTCGTAGGGGATCCTATCCTTTCCCAGTCTGCAAATATAACATTTGGTGATGCGTCTGAAGTGGATCTATCTTGGGGGAGTTGGGACACAACACATCAATCACCACCTGGCGGTATCCAATCATCTAGCTTGATGTCCTCCCGTCGAACTAGTCCACCTAGAACTACCCCAACTGAGAATCATGCCGGAGGAAACAGAAAATATGATGAGAACAGAAGAAACGAGAACGGTGACGACGCACAAGGATGCCTGCTCCAAACAAGTCCAGGTTCGGATACCGACTTCTCAATGGAATCAGAAATGAAGCAGCTCCTAGCCTTAACACACTCACTTTACTTGCAACAGAGGGCTTTACAGTCTGCGCCGTGGGAAGAATTTCTGTCCTCGCTGTCTTTCACGGCTGGACAGAAGCTTGAGCAAGCAGAAGGTGGAGCGGGGAAAGCCATTGGGGAGATTCTCAGTAACTCGGAACTTTTTCTTAAAATCATAACTCGGTTTTTGGCACTGACGGACGCCCGGGAACTGCCAAGTCGAGGGGAAAATGCAGATTCTTGGCCCTCTGCTGATGTCTCTTTACAAGATATTGAGAGTGGTGGAAATCACGGAGGCTGGAGCAAAAACCCTGCAAACCCAGATCCGTCTGCTTTCCAACGAAACGCAACTTCAGTTGATCCCTTTCTGTCTTCCCCTACAGCATCACCAACATCAGATCAGCTAGATACGCCAACTATTCTACTGATCCTCAATTGTTACAATCGACTTCTATTTATTTATGCAACCCTTTTTTCGCACATTAGGCAATACCTTTCTTCCTCATCTCCGACAATTTCGAGCAACAAAGTCGGCAACGATGGTACGAGTAACAACCCTGAGCCCTTACATATCGGTGGATTCTCCCTGGGTTGCTACGGGGATATTCAAATCAAGATTTTGGTAGACATTAGTGTCCATTTCATTACAAGAATCCAACAGTCTTTGGGAGTGCCGTTGGATCATACTCTTATGGGGGATGACACCGCTGGGAGCATGGAGCTTTGTGATAGTCCGGGCACGGATGGAGGTCTGTCGGAAATACCACAAATGAGAATGTTACTGGAAACATTCATCAAAACAGTCGGGATGGATGGCCACGAGGGAACTCAGGAGCGTGGATGTGGATTTACGGAGTTGAAGAAAGAATTCAAAGAGTTGCAAAGATTGCATAAATGGAAACTTTAGAATGTATAGAAAAAGGTTGACGATAGAGCTTTTCTTCCAGCTGGTCAAGTTCTTTGGCGGAGGAATCCGCGGACGTCGTTTACTGTTATCTTAAAATACGTTAGAATACTATATGTTATAAAGGAGTGTGAAACTACTCAAGTATACTGGCTTGCGGGAGGAATATATCTAGTCACGTGTGAAAATGGAAGAGATTGGCCGGCGAAAGAAACATGGCTTCAATTCCCCTCTTCCTGTTTTTACCTCAAGCATCCACAGCCCAAAAATGAAATCATACGGCGACTAAATCTCAAAGGTCGAGTTTGTATTCAAAGTTGCCAAACATTCGCTCAATTTCTCAAGATGAGCACCAGGATAGTGATTGTGGACGCAGGGATTTCCGGTTCGTCGCCTTCGAAGAGCATTTCCCCACAACTACAACGATGGGTGCACAAACGGTGGAATCGTGAATTATGCCACTATTCTATTGCTGAAAACCTCATGGGCAAGATTGGTTACCTCTGTCGGGCATCACGCCCCTCAGCTACCTGGCCTGGATAATTCGGTGCGGCTCAAAATGCCCTCCGAGCTCATGCATCCGAAGGTTACGCATTGTTTCGTACTGCGTCCATCAATTTGAGGTTCCGAGTCGCGGTAGAGATCATCTACCTAAGCACCGAAGTCTTGTTCCTTTCGGGGTGCCGGCTTCGCTTGCTAACAGGGGAGGTGGTGGATTCCAGCTTCCATTCTAGTGCAGAATGCCGAAATCTCCTTCTAATGTGGCTGAGGAGATGAGTATAGTAGAGAGAGCTGATCGCGTTGCCTTACACAGGCACAAAGAGAAAGAAAACCCTCAAGCTTCAACATTGCCTTGACTAAAAACTCTTTACGGCACTCATAGCTGAAAGATTACCTCGAATCACCTACTTCACATAGAAAGAAATCTCAAAACATCAACAAGAATGGTTTCTCATCAAGACGAACCAATTGCCGTGATAGGTGGGCGTTCTCCAAGTTTCTTTTTCCTCTTTCAGGTTATCTGATGATAATGAGCATACCCTTTCCTCCCAAGATAACTCATTTCCTCCTTATTTCCCTCCTGTAATTGGCATTACTGACCTTAAGATCACCCGCAGGCACTGGATGCCGATTTCCTGGTAATTCAACTACGCCCTCAAAACTATGGGACCTCTTAAAAGAGCCCAAAGATGTACTCTCCAAAATTCCTGAAGAAAGGTTCAACCCTGAGGGGTTCTACCACCCAGATGGAATGCACCATGGAACTACTGACGGCACGTACACTCCTAGTTATTTTTCCCTCTTTTGAATTGTTTCATGAGAATTGAGATATTATTTGCTCCTTAAACAATTCACATCCTATACTGACTCCAACATGTTCTGCAGTGAAGGAATCATATCTCTTATCAGACGATCATCGTCTTTTCGATGCTCAGTTCTTCAACGTCAACCCAATGGAAGCCAATTCCATGGACCCCCAACAACGCTTATTGTTAGAGACTGTTTATGAGTCTCTCGAATCCGCCGGCCTACCTCTTGAACGACTTCAAGGCTCCCCCACGGCGGTATTCGTTGGACTGATGTGCGAAGAATACAGTTCTCATCTTCTTCGTGACCCTGATACAACGCCAGTATATATGGCAACGGGAACTGCAAGAAGTATCATGTCGAATCGAATCTCATATTTCTTCGATTGGCATGGACCTTCCATGACTATCGATACTGCCTGCTCGTCTAGCTTGGTTGCTGTCCATCAAGCTGTTGGTGCTCTTCGATCTGGAGAGTCTCGAGTAGCGATCGCCGCCGGAGCCAATCTTATTCTTTCGCCAGAGCCATATATTGGTGAGAGCAAGCTGAAGATGTTGTCTCCAGGAAGTAGATCACGTATGTGGGACTCGGAAGCGGATGGATATGCACGGGGCGATGGAATTGCATCGGTCGTGCTAAAAACTCTTAGTGCTGCTCTGGAAGATGGAGATGATATCGAATGCATCATTCGGTCGAGTGGAGTAAATCAGGATGGAAGGACGACGGGAATTACCATGCCTAGCGCAGGAGCTCAAGCAAGCTTGATTCAACAAACATATACGAAAGCTGGTTTAGACCCCCAGAACGAGACAGATCGGTGCCAGTACTTTGAAGCACACGGGACTGGTGACCAACCCTTTCTTTCTGTTTTTCCTTGAACGGAATGCTAATGTTCCAAAGGCACTCCTGCTGGAGATCCCATAGAAGCCGAAGCTATCAGCAAGGTGTTTTTCGGCTCCAAGACATCGAGTGATCCAAGCAGCGTTTCCAAAAAACTTTACGTCGGCTCCATTAAAACCGTGGTTGGGCACACAGAAGGCACAGCTGGTCTTGCGGGTGTTATTAAGGCTGCGCTCGCGCTGAAAAACAAAGTCATTCCACCAAATTTGTTATTCAAAAACCTCAATCCAAAGATCAAGCCATTTTACAGCAACCTCGAAGTCCCAGTAGCAGCCACACCTTGGCCGGTAATCCCAAATGGCCAGCCTCGACGTGCTAGCGTTAACAGCTTTGGATTTGGAGGAACGAACGCCCACATTATTCTAGAGAGCTATGACGTCTCAACAACTGAAAGTACAAACCTATCTTCGGATCTCCCAACATCCATGCCTTTTGTGTTCTCCGCTGCATCGTCTCAATCCCTTGCTCAGATGTTGACAAGATATTCTGCACTACTCAAGTAAGTTACTCTTTTTATATTGGTTCGCTAGCCACCTGCATGCTTGTATACTGACGCCAAGCTCCTGGGAAATAGAATCAATACCTCTCTCAATCTTCGAAACCTTCTATATACCCTTCATTCTAGAAGATCCACTCTCCCTTTCAGATTCTCTGTCCCGGCTTCGACGGCTGACCAGCTCTCATCTAAGATTGATTTCATTCTATCTAATAAGGAGAACGATGTTGGCAATCGAGTCGCAACAATTGCACCCTCTATTCTGGGTATATTTACCGGGCAAGGGGCACAATGGGCCAACATGGGACGGGAACTCGTCCTCAGCTCGCCTCACGTGCAAAAAATCATCGCTCGCCTTGATGAATCGCTTGCAGCTCTTCCTCTCAGCGACCGTCCATCTTGGAAGCTGAACGAAGAGCTTTTGGTTGAACGTTCAAAATCTCGACTCAACGAGGCCGAGATATCTCAGCCATTATGCACCGCAATCCAAATTGTTCTAGTTGACCTTTTACACGCCGCTGGGACCAAGTTCAAAGCAGTCGTGGGCCATTCTAGTGGGGAGATCGGAGCTTGCTATGCAGCTGGGTTCATTTCTGCTTCTGATGCTATAATTATTGCCTATTATCGGGGGTTTTATGCTCATCTCGGCCGCGCAAAAAAACAAGGTGCAATGTTGGCAGCTGGAACTTCGTTAGAAGATGCAAAGGAATTATGTGCATTTCCAGAATTGGAGGGCCGGATTTGTGTTGCTGCTTGCAATTCTTCATCAAGTGTTACGTTATCCGGGGATGCTGATGCTATCGAGGAAGCGCAAACGATACTGGAGGACGAAGACAAGTTCGCCAGGCTTCTCAGAGTTGACACGGCGTATCATTCACACCACATGAGAGAATGTTCCGATTCATACCTCAAAGCCTTGGATGCCTGTAAAATCGAGATCCTGTCGCCCGACAACCCGACCTGCACTTGGTACTCTAGTGTGGACAAGAGCGCGATGAATAGTGGTCGCATTGATCTTAAAAATACCTACTGGAACAACAACATGCTCAACCCTGTTCTATTTTCGGATGCCATCAAAACTGCAATAGAAAACAGTGGCCCATTCAACCTCGCCATTGAAATAGGTCCACATCCCGCTCTCCAAGGGCCAGCTTTACAAACATTCCAGGATGTTACAACAAACACCCTGCCTTATACTGGAACATTGAGACGAGGTGGTGATGCCATGTCAACTTTTTCAGATGCACTTGGCTTTGTGTGGGAGAACTTTGGGCCGGATTCCGCCAATATCCCCCACTTGAACGATATCCTCTCGACAAAGAGTAAAACGCCAAGTATTCTTAAGGGCCTACCATCGTATTCTTGGGATCATGATCGGATTTTCTGGTTCGAGTCACGAAGCACTAAAATGTATCGTACTAGATCTACCAACACCCATGAGTTGCTCGGTACGGTATGTGATGATAGTAACGAGGAAATCCTTCGGTGGAGAAATCTTCTTCGACCGAGCGAAATCCCATGGCTTTCAGGTCATAAACTACAGGGCCAAATGATTTTTCCAGCCGCAGCATATGTAGTCACAGCTATGGAAGCTGGAAAAGAACTCGCGAAAGGACGATCAATCAAGCTTTTGGAAGTTCAAAATCTTATCATCGGAAAATCTATGACGTTCGAGGAAGGAGACCTTGGTGTTGAGATAGTCTTTGCTCTCACCAATATCAAAGCGCAGGACTCTCGCATTTCTGCCGACTTCACCTACCATGCAGGTCTGGGCAAGAGCCCTGATACCCTCACTCTCATGGCAAGCGGTAGCGTACAACTTGTTCTTGGTGATCCAATGGTCTCGTTATTGCCCCCAAAAAGCTACCAAGCTTCGAATCTCGTGGATGTCGATCAAGAACTTTTCTACGAATCGCTTGAGCAACTCGGCTATGGCTACTCGGGACCTTTCCGAGCACTGTTTGATCTTAGGAGAAAGTTGGATGTTGGAACCGGAGCCCTCGCAAATCCCCACTCCTCAATCCCTGGAACACCACTTATCATCCACCCAGGGCTTCTAGATGCGACATTTCAATCCTTATTCTTGGCGTTTTGCTGGCCAGGAGATGGTAGTCTCAAGGAGCTCCATGTCCCGACAAGAATCAAGAGCATCAAGATCAATCCAATACTGTCCCAAAATCTCAAGAATCAGGGAGCTCTTCCTTTCAATTGCTTTTTGACCGAAAGATCCCGAGGAGGGGTTAGTGGAGATGTTTCTATGTATACGTCAGATGGCGAAGACGCAATTTTGCAAATACAAGGCGTTGAAGTCGTCCCGTTTGCGCCTTCTAGTGCTGCCCTCGACCGTGCTTTATTCTCTCGTATCGATTGGGATCTTGCCGCCGTTGATGGTGAAGTAGCGGCTGCCGATGATCAACCTACTGCAGAGGAATACCAGTTCTCTGCTGTTGCCGAGCAAACCGCTTTATATTACATGCAAAAGCTGATGGCCGAAGTTTCAGATTCAGAATGGGCCCGATCTGAGTGGCACCATGCTCATCTTCGGCATTATGTCACTGATACGATCTCAAAGGTCCAAAATTCCGACATCACCTTTTGGAAGAAAGAATGGCTTGAAAATACCAAAGATGATATAACCGAACTTGGAAATAGGTTAGTCAAGAAATTCCGTCTTGTTCGATTACACTCTAATAAACGTAGATACGCAGGTAGCTTTGAGTTGGAGCTCATTCGAGCTGTCGGGGAAAATTTACCTGCTGCCGTTCGTGGGGAGAAACAGATTCTCGAGTTTATGATGCACGATAACATGCTCCAAAGACTTTACGCTGAAGGTACAGGTGTGGGGGAACAGACAGTATTTTTGGGCCGAATGGCCAAGCAACTAGTTCATCGCTACCCACAGACAAATATATTGGAAATAGGTGAGTTTGGTTCCTGGCATATAATAACTGAATCTAAATTTGTTATAGGGGCGGGAACTGGAGGAGCTACAAAGAGTGCTTTGAAAGAGATGGGCGAAGCCTTCACCTCGTATACTTTCACCGACATCTCCCCAGGTTTTTTCGAGAAAGCCCAGCAGGTTTTTGAAGAATATAGCAATCGGATGTCATTCAAAGTCTTAGATATCGAAAAAGATATCGAGGCCCAAGGCTTTCTTCCGGGATCTTACGATGTTATCGTTGCTTCGCTGGTTTTACACGCCACCAAAAATATCGAAGTCACACTGCTCAATGTCCGTCGTTTACTAAAGCCAGGTGGATTCCTTCTTATGTGCGAGCTTACTAGCCCTCCTCCTTTGAGAATGGGGTTTGTGTTCAGTGGCTTACCTGGTTGGTGGCTCGGTGTTGACGATGGCCGCACGCTTTCGCCTTGTATCAACCCTGCACAGTGGGATACAGTCTTGCGGAAGACTGGTTTCTCTGGTGTAGATTCAATGACCCCAGAAGTCGATTTCATGGTACGGCCCGGATTTGTTGTTGCATCTCAAGCCGTTGACGATCGGACAATGGCTCTTCGCCAACCTTTGATGTCTCCTCCGTCAGTTGCAAACCTGCCGGAACTCATTATCATCGGCGGCAAAACGTCACAGCTGGTTGAGCCAGTGGCCGGAACTTTGTCTCCTTACTGCACTCAGATCCAGAAAATCGATGGCCTGGAAAGTGTCCAAGAGAATACCGTCTCTCCGACCAGTGTCATCCTCATCCTCGCAGACCTTGACACACCCACATTCAAAGAAATTACTAAACAAAAGCTTGAGGGTATTAAAAATCTCTTCGATCATGCCAGAACGGTGTTATGGGTAACGAGCGGCTCAAGGGCGGCAGCTCCATACCTGAATATTGCGGTGGGATTTGGTCGATCCTTAGCAGAAGAGCTGCCACATGTCAGATTGCAATTTTTAGATCTTGAAACGTCCCATTCTCCCGATCCCAAGTTCATCGCCGAACATCTTTTGCGAGGACATTTGTTGGATGCGTGGGAGCACGAGCGAGTCCAGGGTAATATGCTTTGGTCGAAAGAACCGGAAATTAGTCAACATAATGGCCGAATGTTGGTTCCTCGTTTGATCGCGGACAAACCACGCAATGACATATACAACTCTGGGCGGCGTCTTATAACAAAAGAGGTCAATCCTGGACAATCACCCGTACAGCTCTATCGTTCAGACACATCTTACGCCTTCAAGGATAGCTCGGAGTCTAAATCCTCTGCCGACGCAATCTCTATCAAAGTCACGTACTCTTTGCCATCTTCAATTCAAATCTCTACGACATCTTTCCTTTATCTTGTGCTTGGGATGAATCTGAAGACTCGAAAGATCGCTCTAGCCTTTTCTGAAGCTAATGCATCTACTGTTCAAACACCACCTGAGTGGACAGCTGATTTCGAAATACCGGCTGGGCATGAAGCAGAAACGCTACGTCTTGCGGGGGCTCATCTTCTTGCGCAAGCGATCATCCCAACCGACTACCCAGGAACAACTATTCTGATACACGAGCCGGATTTAGAAATGGCATCTTTACTATCTAAGCTTGCCGGTCAGTGGAACTTGAAAGTTAGATTGACAACACATATACCCGAAAAGGCCAATAGAGCTGGACCATGGACTTTCATTCATCCTTTGTCGACGGATGATGATATCAAGCAATCACTTCCGCGCGATATTTCGGTATTCTTTGATTTCGCAGTCTCGACTGGACTTCAGTCAATAATTGAGCCGTGTCTACCATCTTGGTGCAAGACTGCAAATCTCGCTTCGGTTTTTGGAACCAATGCTCGCTTACATGGAGAAGGTCTGAGCGAAAAAATTTCTAAATTCTTCTCCGGGTTCTCTGGAGCGTTGGTTGAACTCAACAATGGCATCCAGATGGTACCAAAGATTCGAGTCGATGACGTACTGGACTCCTCGAATATCGATGGTCTAACTGTGATTGATTGGACGGAAGTCTCGACCTTGTCTTTACCTTTAGAGCCCGTTGACTCTGGAAACTTGTTTGTTAACGACAAAACTTACATTCTGTTCGGTCTGACAAGTAACTTGGGACAATCACTCGTTACTTGGATGGTTCAACGGGGGGCAAGGAATGTCGTCCTCACGAGTCGACATCCAAACATTGACCACGTCTGGATCCGGAGCTTAGAGAAAATCGGTGCTTCGATCAAAGTATTTGCAAAGTAAGCGAACCTCACTTACGTATGAGTTTGTATTCGGTGCTAACAAATCTAGTGATATTACGGACAAGAGATCTTTGCAAAAATTGTGCCGAGAAATTCGAGATCGTTGCCCGCCAGTGGGTGGTATCGCTAATGGAGCAATGGTTCTGCAAGATACTTTAATCCGCGACCTTGATACTGAGACTCTTGTGAAAGTTCTCAAACCAAAGGTCGATGGTAGCAGATATCTCGATGAAATCTTTCAGGACGACAAACTTGACTTTTGCGTGTTTTTCTCTTCACTGGCAGGTATATACGGCAATCGTGGGCAAGCTAATTACAGTGCTGCGAATGCTTTCATGGCGGCCCTTGCTGCCCAGCGACGAAGCAGAGGACAGGCAGCATCAATCCTTCATCTTGGTGCAGTGATGGGAGCCGGTTACGGTATGTCTATCTTCCAAAGTGGCGATATCTCTTCGTCCCACCCCACCTTTCCTTTATCTGCCCACTGTGATTATTTTCTATCTTCTGGGCCTTATTGACATTATATGTAGTATCCCGAGAGGGCACCTCCGCTCTGTTGAGGTCTCTTGACCGGGCAGGATGGTTATGGCTGTCAGAAAGGGACTTTCACCAGTCCTTTGCTGAAGCAATTGTACGTGGCCATTCAGACTTCGAACAACCACACAAATGCGAGGTTCTAGTCGGTGTGCGACGCGTTGAGCCAGAAGAAGGCCTTGAGCGACAGTGGTTTGATAATCCCAAGTTTCAACATTGCGCGAACCAGCAAGGCAGCGCTGTGAGCAAGTCAAATGACTCCTCGGCTACTGTATCATTGAAGTCTCAGCTACTGGCGGCAACTACAGAGAAAGAAGCCTACGAAATGATCAAAGGTAAATCAATCCCGACTGTGCCCATTGAGGCGTTGCTAACAATTATCAAGATTCATTTCTCGCGAAGCTAAAAGTTTCCCTTCAACTGCAAGAAATATCGGGAGGCAAAGAGCAGGCCATACTTTCACAAGGGGCTGACCAGCTAGGAATGGACTCTCTGATCGCAGTAGAAATACGCTCATGGTTTTTGAAAGAGTACCAGGTAGATATTCAAGTACTCAAAATTCTCGGTGGAGCGACCATCGGCGAAATCCTTGATTTGGCACTCGAGAAATTACCTCGGGAGCTGATTCCAAACATTGAATATTCCGATTCCGAGGGAACCCACCAAGCAGGCGAAGAAACTCCAATTTCTGAAAGCAAAGCAACAATCACGAATTCGGTCACTCTCAGCCTAGAAGGTAAAGAGTCAGTTTCCACGCAACCAACCACCTCTTCGGCGTCCACTGCCTCTTCTGATGAACTACAATTTGTTAGAACAGAAGAAATGGGCTATGGGCAGTCACGATTCTGGTCACTTCAAAGCCTCTTAGAAGACCAAACAACTTTCAATATTGTTTGCTCCGGTCGTCTTAGTGGCCCCTTGCGCATACCTCAACTTGAAAAGGCGATCCTGAGAGTTGCTCAGGTTCACGAAGTTCTGCGTACGGCTTTCTTTGAAAGCAAAAATCACCAATTCCTTCAGGGGATCTTGCCACAATCTAAAGTTCATCTCGAGCACCAAAACATTGCAAGCGAGCAAGAATTAGCCCGGGAACATGATGAAATGCGTGCCCACGTATATGACCTAGAACATGGTGACACCTTCAGATTCAAGGTGCTCTCGCAATCTTCCAACTCACACTTCTTAGTCATCGGTTACCATCATATCGTAATGGATGGAATGTCTCTCGAGGTTCTGTTGTCTGATGTTGCACATGCATACGAGGATAAGCGACTCGATTCCCCGCCTTTGAATTATTGCGATTTTTCCTTGGAGGAACGAGAAAATCTCACTTCTGGTCGAATGGTTACTGAACTTGCCTTCTGGAAAAAAGAGTTCCTGGAAGTCCCGCCTCCCCTGCCACTACTTCCATTCTCACAAAATCGAGCTCGCCGCAATTTGTCGGCATACGATTTCGTCAAGGTCGAAGTCAAAGTGCAAGCGACGCTGGCAGCTAGAATCAAAAACGTCTGCAAGGAACAAAAAGTCACCCCTTTCCATTTCTATCTGGCTGCTTTCAAATCGCTGCTCTTCAGGATACTGGATACGGAAGACATTTGTATTGGGATGGCCGATGCCAACAGAACAAACAGCGCCATCATGTCAAGTTTGGGAATGTTTTTAAACCTTCTTCCGCTACGATTCCGTGCACAACCAAACCAAGAATTCAAGGATGCTCTGAGAGAGGCTCGAGTTAAGGCCTATGCAGCGTTAGCGAATGGCAACGTGCCTTTCAATGTTCTTCTGGAAGAGCTCGACGTACCCCGTTCCGCCAGTCACGCGCCTTTGTTTCAAGCATTCATAAATTACAGACAGGGTGTCCAAGAGAAGAGGTATATAGGGGATTGTGAAGCAGAAGGTCTTGAATATCAGATCGCACGAAGCTCTTACGATATATCATTAGATATTATTGACAACCCTGGAGGAGATTCCACTATAGCTTTTATGCTCCAGCAAGGATTGTATTCTGAAGCTGACGCCGAAATACTTCTGGATTGCTTTTTAAATATTCTTGAAGGCGCTTCGTCTAATCCCCTGCTGTCCAATGAGGCACTACCGATCTTCAGTCCATCGAGCGTTCAAGACGCAATTGCACTTGGGAGGGGTAGGTTCACAATTCATTCACATCTGAAATATCTTGAGCAAAATGCTAACCAGTGTCAGGACCGGAGGTTGAGTCTACGATGGCTATTACTCTTAGCCACCAGATTGACGATGAGATCGAGAAACGAGCATCTGAAATTGCAATCAAAGATGGAGTTGGACAGGACTTGACCTTTAGAACCATGTCTGATCGCACGAACCGAATTTCGACTGCTTTATCAGCCTCCAATCTTCCGACTCAATCAATCATTGGAGTTCTTCAGGAACCCACCTCGGATTGGATATGTTCTTTGCTCGCAATTTGGAAACTTGGACATATTTACCTCCCCCTGGACACTCAAAATCCACCAGCGAGGCTTGACGCGATCATTTCAGATTGTAAACCTGCTGCTATCTTAACTCACTCAGCTACCTCGCAATTAGCTGCTCTCCTAGCATTGAACAACATTCAACTGCTTAATATCTCGTCTATTTCAGAAAGCAAATCACCTGCAGCAGCAGCAGCAAACCAAGCAACGCCTCAGAGCACAGCGGCCATTATATATACCAGTGGATCAACTGGTACCCCAAAGGGTATTGTGTTGAAACACTCCGCTTTGGTCAACCAGATGGAACAATATGTCACTGACCTTGGGATCAATCGACAAGTGGTAATGCAACAAAGTGCATTTAGCTTTGACTTATCTCTATGGGAGATATTCATGGGCCTCACCTGCGGAGGATCCGTCTACGTGGTTCCAAACTTGAAACGCCGAGATCCCATCGCTATAACCAAATTAATAACCGAGGAAGGCATCACACTGACTCTTGCAACACCTTCCGAATATATGAGCTTCTTGAAATACGGATCCTCCTTGAAATCATCAAAATTGGTCTACGCACTCTCGGGAGGTGAGGCTTTGACGTCGAGCCTCAAACAAGCATTTTATCATCTAGCTAAGCCTGGGTTACGCCTTTTCAATTTCTATGGTCCTGCAGAGGCAACCATTTCATGCCATACTGCGGAAATCGACTACACATCACCACTGGATCACACAGAGCCTATTGCTGCCGGTTTCACTATCCGTAATGCATCTACTTACATTGTTGATGAGAATTTGCAACCTCTCCCGGTCGGTTTTCCTGGAGAAGTGGCCATTGGAGGGGCAGCAGTCGCTGTGGGGTATTTCAACAACGACGAACTCACCAATCAAACATTTCCAGATAATCCATATGCTACACACCGGGACTTGTCAAAGGGATGGACAAAGATGCTCAGAACAGGAGACAGAGGACGGCTTCGTGAAGACGGCGCTTTGATACTTGGAGGGAGAATTACCGGCGATACCCAAATCAAGTTCATGGGCGTTCGAATTGAGTTACAAGAAGTGGAAATTGCTTTATTACAGGCCGCAGACTCTGTCCTCTCGGAGGCTGTAGTCTCCTTCCGTGCCGAGTCACAAATTCTCATTTCACACGTGGTGTTTTCCGCAGACTACTCACTTGAAAGAAGGGACGGCTTTCTGAAAAGACTACTTCCTAGTCTTCCTCTGCCACAATATATGCGACCAGCTATGATAATCCCGTTGGACGCAATGCCAATCACCGCCCATTTCAAGGTCGATAGATTGGCAGTCCAAAAGTTGCCTCTTCCGCAGCTTCAGCGATCTTCACTCTCCTACCCCCTCACAGAGACCGAACAACAACTGAAAGAGATTTGGGAATCCGTCATTGCCAAAGAAGTGATCGAGTACAACAACTTCACAGCAGACTCGGACTTTTTTCACGCTGGTGGTAACTCCGGGATTCTCGTCAGAGTACAATCGCTCGTAAGACGAAATTTTGGTGTGGTGATTCCTCTTTTCGAATTCTTCGAAGCCAGCACTCTTGGAGCCATGGCATCGAAGATTGAAAACGCTGTCCCGGAAAGCTCTATAGACTGGGAAGAAGAAACTTCTATCTCCTCGACATTGTCTCAATCAATTGCCACTATCCCTAGCACACCGAATTCAAAAACAACGGGCAAGACGGTACTTCTTACCGGGGCAACTGGCTTCCTTGGGAGAAAGATTCTAGAAGCTCTCATCAACGATGTTGAGATTTCAAAAATCAACTGCATAGTTCGAGGGGAACGAGGTATGCCTATCAGATCAGACAAGTTAGTAGTTCATTCAGGGAATCTCACAACGCCGCTCCTTGGCTTGACGGAAGACACTTTCAAAAACCTAGCACAAGATGTCGATATCATTATCCACAGTGGTGCTCAACGTTCTTTCTGGGAGTACTACCAGCTATTGCGAAGAGCCAACGTTTCAAGCACCAAGGAAATAGTGAAGCTGGCAGCACCTCGCAAGATTCCTATTCACTTTATTAGCTCCGGGGGAGTTCTCAAACTCGGCGAATCACCCCCGCCAACTGATGGCTCTGATGGATATGTGGCTTCCAAATGGGCAAGCGAGAAAGTGCTGGAAAATGCAGCAAAGGCCATTGGAATACCAGTTGTCATTCATAGAACGTTACCAGCAAGCGAAAATTCAGGCCTTACGTCCCCCGTCTTGGGGCAATTTCTCAGTCTCACACGCCAGTTGAAAGCACTTCCATTTGCAACCGGCTGGACAGGGGAGATGGATCTACTACCCATCAACAAGGTCGCAACAGGAATTTGTAATGAGGTAAATGAGGACCAAGTAGTCGATAAGAACCCACGGTATATTACCTACCATGCTGAAGTCAAATTATTGGCAAGTGAGCTTTCTGAATACTTGGAGAGCCATATTGGGGATCAAGGGGAATTCACGAGGATGCCTGGGTTGGAATGGGTTGGAAACATTAAGAAGCTAGGATTTGGGTATTTTATTGCGTCTCAGAAGATGACTTTGGATGCGGATGGTGAATGGGCGAAAAATCCTCTCATTTCAAGTGCTTAGTTGTTTTGCTAGTTAGTTAGATATATGATTACCATGGAGTTTTGATCTTAATTTTGCCTTAAGCGTCGTGAAAGTTGCTATTCCTCTATAACAGAATAATGAACTGATTCCTACCATTCTCATTCGTTGTCATATCATAGTGTCTCACTGGAAGACTGTTTCATTAATTTCGTCAGCGGCGTGCGCAGAACGCAAGAAGTTCGTACCCCCCCGAAAGTAGCCGAAAGCTTGCACAAAGATTCGGGGGGCGCTGACCGAATCATTTTATTGGCCATACGCCCTTGTTGACGGGAGCACTGAGTGCCGAGTTTTGTGTATGCATAATTATTCACAAACGCCACAGTTATGCACGGGAGGCTCAAGTGCCGAGCATTTTCACAAATTGTAATATCGATTCAAATTCAAGAGACACTTCCAAACAACAATCACAATGTTTCTTTTCAACCCTCATACAACAGCTATCTCAACTCTCCATCTCATGAAGCAATAAACTTTATCCTTTTTGAGCCTTACTTCTAAATAGTGCTGTTTCTACAAAATTAGCGAATTCCGAAGATGTCTACTCCAGCTGTTGAGCCACGAGGTATGAACGACGAGGCTCCAGAAGTTGGAAACACGGTTGCTCCAGAACCATCTTATTTATCTCCAATAAACCAGGAGGGCAAGATGGAAGGAGAGAAGTCACTAAGCCCCGAGGACAAACCAACTATAGGGGATGCTACCGAGGAGTCCACCGAAAAACCCAAACGGGGTGTTGCCTTTTGGAGCATCATCGTGGCTCTCTGTGTAACAAGCGTCTTATCGTCTTTGGAAGGAACGATCGTGTCAACAGCTTTGCCTACCATCGTTTCAAAGCTTGGTGGACAAGAGATTTATATCTGGGCGGTCAACTCGTATTTCTTGACGAGGTAAGTAAACACACTTCACGTCTCAGCCGGGATATGAACTAATGTCAACTTAGCATGGTCTTTCAACCACTATACGGACAGTTAGCCAACATTCTAGGACGTCGCAATCTTATGATATTTGCCACAGCAGTTTTCATCATCGGAAGCGCAATATGTGGTGCTGCACAGAATATGGCCATGCTAATCGCTGGACGCTCAATCCAAGGCGTTGGCGGAGGTGGCCTCAACATGTTGACCAACCTCATTATTTCCGACATCGTACCTCTTCGGGAGCGCGGGAACTTCATGGGCTATCTCTTCGCTACTGTCATCATTGGAACCGGAATAGGACCGTTCGTAGGTGGAATCATCGTTCAGAGGACGACTTGGAGATGGGTCTTCTTCCTCAACCTGCCCATCGGTGGCCTGGCACTTCTTCTGACAGTCCTCTTCCTCAAAGTCAGCTACAAAAAGGACACGTCAATCACCTATCGCCTCAAGCGTATCGACTTTATCGGGAATGCAATTTTTGTTCCTTCTGTTGTTGCCATCCTACTTGCCTTAACGTGGGGTGGCACGACTCTCCCTTGGTCATCCTGGCGAGTGATTCTTCCACTCGTCCTCGGCTTCGTGGGATTTGGACTATTCTCAACCTTCGAATCTTCGCGTTTCTGTGTTGAGCCTACCATGCCACCAAGACTCTTTATGAACCGCACTAGTGCTGCAGCCTTTTCCCTCGCGTTCATCCAGACCGCTCTTTTATACTGGGTCGTTTACTATTTGCCAGTATATTTCCAGGGTGTTTGTGGTTCTTCGCCATCACGCTCGGGTATCCAACTCCTTCCAACAGTCCTCATCATGATACCTTTCGCTGTCTTGAGTGGCAAACTCCTCACCCGATTTGGAAAGTACCGACCATTTCACTGGATAGGATTCGCATTTGCCATGATTGGACTTGGATGTTTCACTTTATTAGGGCCCAACTCTAGTACTGCGGCTTGGGTTTGCTATCAAGCAATCATCGCAGCTGGACTAGGTCTCATTTCAAGCACAACACTTCCAGCTATCTTGGCACCACTAGGAGAAGAAGACGTCGCCACGGCAACCGGAACCTGGGCCTTCCTTCGAAGTTTCGGAATTATTTGGGGCGTTTCTATTCCTGGTGCTGTCTTCAACAATCGATTTTCTCAGGTTCTGACGAGAATTAGCGATCCTGCTACGCGAGCTTTGCTACAAGATGGTGGTGCCTACGAACATGCGACGAAAGAATTCATGGACTCGTTTTCGGATCAACCAATGTTGAAAGCACAAATTGTTGATGGCTATAATGATAGCTTGAGACGTGTCTGGCAAGTTGGTATTGCAGTTGCTGGTCTTGCTTTCTTGTTGGTGTTCGTGGAGAAGGAGATTGTGTTGAGAACAGGGCTTAAGACGGACTTTGGAATTGAGGAAAAGAAGAAAGAGAAATCGGTAGAGGCCGCCGAACCTTGAAAGTAAAACTGATGGGAAATTCGTGGCAGCATCTGTAACTTTATGTATCAATACACACAAATCAATTATGAGAACACAATGCAAGTTTCTGAGGAGGACGGAACTTTGTGATCAAATTTCTTAGACTCCAGAATCACTTCACCAACCCATATCTTTAGAGAACATCAACCTTCGTACCAATACCTCCAAAGCTGCCACTTCCCGGAAGTCACACTCAAGTAAAATGTGACACCACCCCTGCAAACACAATCCCCCAAGCGGGCAAGTCCCAAAACAATATCCTCTTCCCATGGAACTCCGTAAAAGTCCCCAAACTCTCAAAAGCCTCTTCTCCATCTAAGCCCCTCTTCCAAAGTGCCAATCTAATCCTTCTCGCCTTTTGATACGGAAAACAATGCACAACAAACAACACAAACCCCAGTCCGTACAATCGAAAAGTCTGTGTGGAACTCGGTCCCACGAGTAAATTAAGACCTAGGAGGGCGATGGTGACTGGATATGTGACGGCGCAAACGGGAATAAGCCGCCAGACATGGTCGTAGAGCCAGTCGGGTGCTTGCTTTGGTCTTGAGCCCGAGGGAATAGATTTTGCGAGGTTGGACCAGGAGTTTTGTTGGTCGATTGCGCCCGTTATACTTTAAAGGATGTGTTATTTTTGGTGTTTGTTTTGATGGAAAGTTACTGGGGTACTTACAAGGCGGTTGCTGCCAACAGAGGGGAGAGACGAAGGGCTGCGAGTGCTGCACCTCCAGAGGCGAACAAACCGACCGACATTTTATTTGATATTCTGATACTTTCGTCAATTTGTTCCAAGATAGAATGAAGTTTAGACGCTTTTTACGATTTATTTGAAGTAGTATCATTCTCTTTCCTGCCCTTCTATCTGAAGTGCAAGGTGAGAGAATTAAGCGAGAATATGCAGTTGATGCATCCGAATCGGACTACTAGTACCTCCGAATCTCAATTCCCCACACCGAAACATTCTGATATGCACCCGAAGACCACGAATAGTGCATGAATAGTGCATGATTACTCGGGAAAGAGTTGTTTGAGTAGGTTCTGTTGGAAAGGGTCATGTGATCGAGTAAGTATCCAGAAATTCGTCTCTTGGACGGTAATCCTTAGTCCTCACAACCAAGAAAATAACCAAGGAAATCCACGAAATTCCAAATTTAATTCATGATGGCAATTGAATTTTTCACTCTCATCTTCCTAGCACCAACTCTTCTCCTCCTCTACATCCTCGCTTGCAAAGTCTCCCACCATCTCGTCAAACGCCGTACATCCCTGCAATATGGCTGCAAACCAGCTACCCAAATTCCTCAATGGGAACATCTAATCGGCTACTCTCTCCTGAAAGAATCCACCCTCGCAGTCTCAACAAACTCCGTATTACAATTAATGGCCACACGCTTCCAAAAGTATGGAACGACATTCAGTGGCGTACTTATGGGTAAAGCGTTTATCATTACCATGGAGCCGGAGAATGTGAAAGCAGTTCTGGCAACGAACTTCAAGGATTTCGGGATAAGAGGGAGAAAAGAGAGTTTTGGTCCGCTGCTTGGGAATGGGATTTTTACTAGTGACGGGGTGCAGTGGGAACATTCACGAGTGAGCTTTTGATCTTTTCGGAAATTTGAAAGAGAGGAGAAATGTTTGGCTGATAGTGTGTAGGCTTTGATTCGACCTAGTTTCGTCAAAGCACAGGTCGCGGATTTAAGTCTTTACGAAACTCATATCCAACACTTCATCTCACTTCTTCCCAAAGATGGGAGTACGGTAGATTTGCAGCCTTTATTCTTTAGACTTACTCTTGATAGTGCGACGGTATTTACTCACCACTCCAAAAATGCTATTGACTTTGTCCCGCTAACAGCAAAAAGGAATACCTCTTCGGCAAGTCCGTAAACTCCCTCCATAACCCCAACGGCCCAGAAAAAGATTTTGCAATATCAATAGACTACGCCCTCTCCCAAATCCCCCAACGCTACCGTCGCGGTGCACTGAACCGTTTCCTACCTAACAAGAAATTCCACGAAGCTTGTAGAACCGTACATGGATACACCGATCGCTTCGTGGACGAAGCACTAGCAGGACGAAGTGACGAAAAGGAAAAGGATGAAGCTCGATACACACTCCTCCACGAACTCGCGAAAGCAACACGCGATCCCATCCAACTGCGACATGAGCTACTGAATATGCTCATTGCGGGGAGAGATACAACAGCCAGTTTACTTAGTAACTTATTTTTTGTCCTAGCGAGGCGACCGGATGTTTGGAGGAAGTTGAGAGAGGAGGTGAATGAACTAGGTGGTAGAAAACCAAATTACGAGGGTTTGAGACAAATGAAGTACCTGAGGAATGTGCTTAATGAAGGTTTGTGTCTCTGTATGTCTTGGAGCACCAAGGGGAAATGAGCTAACAAGAGTTTTTACCTTACAGCTCTCCGATTATACCCTGTCGTCCCGGCAAATAGTCGTTTCGCCCTTCGTAACACGACTCTCCCTCGTGGCGGCGGTTTAGATGGCGAATCTCCCGTCTTCATCGCTAAAGGACAGATTATAGCATACTCAGTTCGTGATATGCATCGCAGAAAAGACGTTTACGGTTCGAATGCTGAGGAATTTGAACCGGATCGCTGGGATGATTTAAGACCTGGCTGGGCTTACTTACCTTTCAATGGTGGACCGAGGATATGTATCGGTCAGCAGTTTGCTCTTACTGAGATGGGTTATGTGATTGTGAGACTTGTGCAGAGCTTCAAGGGGATTGAAGCGAGAGGTGAGATCGAATGGAAGGAGAAACTCGGAGTCACGTTGAGTAGCTATCATGGAGTGAAGGTGGGCTTGACTGAGTAGAATAGAATACAGTTAAGACTCATGAGAATATAAGACCTCGTACAACTCTCCCAGATGACAACTTTGACTGTGTCAACCGAACCCCCGGACAACTTGATGTCTCCGTGTCTTGTGACTTATCACTTGATAAACTCCTCAGCAATGAGTAATGTCAAGAGGATCGACTAGAACTGTGTCATTACGAAGAGAACGTTGGCTGCACGAAAAGCGGCGTGCAAATTATCCTCTGACAAACCCCTTAAGCACTCGCTTATTCGATAGCACAGACCCTCCGAATCCGAAGATCGACCCCCTTCGGTTGTCCCGAATACGACCAATCCTACCGACGAACTGTGAGCTAGATTTTCAACCATAGCCGAGTATATCCCTTGAGTTATAGAGGGTGGTACGAGGCATTCACAACAAAACACTTTCTAAAAAAGAAAACCATAAGCAAAGCATCACTCACTATGTCACCCGGGCGACTCTTAGACTTACCAGAAACCCACAATGTTATCAAACAAGGACCAGGCGGAGTCCTACAGCTCCAACAAGCCTCTCTCCCCGTCCTCCTAGAACCAGATCAAATTCTAGTGAAGACCCACGCCGTAGCTCTCAACCCCTGTGACTGGAAGATGCCCTCTCGATTTCCCTGTCCCGGGGCAACAGACGGTTCAGACTTCGCCGGCGAGATCGCACAAATTGGGCCCTCGGTCACTCGCGAAGATTTGAAGATCGGTGATCGAGTTTGCGGAGCTGTCCATGCTTCAAATCCCGCTTGTTTGCAGTCGGGGAGTTTTGCCGAGTACCTGGTTACATATGCCGATTTGGTGCTCAAGGTACCGGACTCGATGTCTTGGACTGATGCTGCTGCCATTGGGGGTTGTGTTCATGGGAGTTTGGGATTGGCCTTTTGGGATTCGATGATGGTGCCTGGACATCCTGATAAGCCGGCCGAGAAGCCGGTTTATGTGCTTGTTTATGGAGGTTCGACAGCTAGTGGGACAATGGCAATTCAGTTGCTGAAAGCGTGAGTACCATCCAACACTTACAACTTCTCCCCCCAGAAATTAAGTTTCATCCACAATACTAACCAAAGAAACCCCCTCCAGAGCAGGTCTAACTCCCATAACAACATGCTCGCCCAAAAACTTCCCCCTCGTAAAATCCTACGGCGCTTCCGCAGCATTCGACTACAACTCCCCAACCTGCGCCGCCGACATTAAAGCCCACACAAACAACACTCTCAAATATGCATTCGATGTAATTGCCGAAACTAAGACCCTAAAGCTCTGCTACGAAGCCATCGGTCGCATGGGAGGAAAATACACCGGCTTAGAAGTCTTCAACGAAGCAGTGAGACACCTTTCTCCCTCTTCCTTCTTTTTGAGTCACACCCACATCCCTCCTAAGCCCTAGCACTCAGCCAGCGCTATATACCTCCCCCTTCTTTAATAAGCAATACTAACTCCCCCATCATCCAGATGGCACTCAACACCAGAAAAACAGTAAAATCAGACTGGGTAATCGGCCTCAAACTCCCCGGCAAAGGCGTAGACCTCCCAGGCGGCTATGGCAGTCCACCTGATCCCGAATGCAGAAAGTTCGGAAAGGGATGGTTCGAGACGATGCAGAGACTAATAGATGGGGGGAAGATCCGGGCCCATCCCCCGCGTGTTATGCCGGGCGGCTTGGACAAGATATTCGAGGGGGTGGAGTTGATGAGGCAGAAGGCTGTGTCGGGGGAGAAGTTGGTTTATGAAATTTCCAAGTAGGTTAGCGAAAACGTGGAAGGAGTGGGAATTCTGGAATTAAAACCATTATAATGGAAAGCGTATTTGAAGAGTCTTCTTCCCTATCCTTGATACATTCTATTCAAGATATATAAACGGGCGAAAGTCTGCGGTCGGACCGGAAGAACTTCCATCTCATCAATGCAAGTGGCCTCGGGTTGTGCAATCAGATCATGTGTGTGAAGGGAATATAAAATCAGGGTTCTTCCTGGCTTCCAACTCTCTAATAATCGCAGCTGTCATTCCCTGAACTGACGAGTCTTCTTCATAACATCTCTCACGATGCCCTGAAACAAAAGAACCCCCCACGCACTCGATTCAAAAGCCCCCATGAAACAGCCCACACGACAAGACACGCCCAGGACATGTGGAGGACTTTATAGAAATAGCTCATAATTACAGTCTATCGAAGTTCTATGCAATGAAGAGATTCTAGGGCCATTATATGAGTTAAAAGCAAGCGACGAGACGGAACCAATAACACAAACGAGAAGCACTAACTCATAAAACAGCACAGGTCCCTCAAAGAGTAATAGATTAGAGAAGAGCGACAAGGAAAAAGTCACTGAGATGGATTACACCATAAAGAACAACAGCAAGTTGCGCGTGATGCTTCTCGACCGAAATACCGGGATCCGAAACGAAGTGACCAGCACCCAACAATGAACACCCTTTAACTACAATGCCATTCTCCCCGTTGAACTTGATTCGATGCTGAAAAATCCTCATCTCAAAACTCCAACCGGATATCCCGACGATGAGAAAATAACAACACTACTTGAGAATGACCATCTAGATCGCGACACAGGAAACAGATACTAGACTCTATGCCCGTCCAGATCTGCTGGGTGGGATTGTCAGTAGTCTCCTGAAGAAGCAACAGGAGGCCAGAACAAGAGACCGCAACTTTTCTCACAGCACCAAACGCTTGCAGTCTCATCTCAAGCGGAAGAGCCTTTTTACGACTGGCGATGTAGATGAATTGCAGAAGCGAGCGATCGAATTTGATGATCGAGAGGACGACAAGTGGCTTGCAATGATGATTATGGAATGGAACTCGGCAAAATCAGAGCTCGACTTGAGTGTTGCCCCTACAGTTTTAGCCGTCCTTTGGGACAGATGAAGGGATGGAACTTCAAGAGCAGAAATTGAAGTACTGCGATTCTCGTCATCCAAATCTGGTTCCGGATTTGGCGGGCTCAGCGAGTTTTATCAGCAAGAGCTCAAAAGTATCGAGGAGAAAGAACATGCACACAAGCAAAGTACTGATGCTCTCATCACTTGATCGATCGAGACCGAGAGACGGGGGAACTTAAACTTGACTGAGCTTCTCAGCCAGTGGCTCGCTCTTTTTCTAAGGTGATTCTTTATTTCGTTTTATTTTTCCTCCTGAGCTATTGAACCGGGCAATTTGTATTGCCGGCAATTGATATGTCTTCTCCCAAGACCGCCAGCTTTAAGACTAACCTCAAGCCAATTCTAGATCAACTAGAATCCCAAACTACCGTCCGAATGTGGCAAATCTGCCCGTTGAGCTCCGAACAGAACCTGGGTATCTCTGGATTCGCCGGACCTAGTCATGCTCGTACGCCAAAAAAGAAAAATATGCCTAGCCCTTGTTGATTGCCAACCAAATGTGCATTTTATGAGAATGATGACGAATTGGAATATGCAACCATTTTCAAGTTCCTGGCTCAGGAGGAGACGAATAGTCATTTGGCTGCGGGAGTTGATCAAGAAACATCTTGTCCATGTGTGCCGGTTCTTGTTGAATGGGAAGAGGTACAGGTGCCGATAAACTCGGATCTATCTTTATAGAGGCTTTGTCCTGATCTGGGACCCATCCAACCTGCTCTATGGGCCACCGAATCCACAATCGATGTTCCGTGTCGAGTACATCCCAAACTTGGCCCAAAATATGCACACCACTCCCTTGCATCCACCATCTTGTGTCCATCGACTTCAACAGGGCGCAGAAATAAGCAAATATCACTATAGCTTCTTGACAATGAGCGCTGACGAGTTCAAGGAAACCATTGTTGACCCGGTAGAGCCAGATAAAAACTACATCTCCTGGATCGCAACGCAAGGTAGTGCCTTTTAGTGCAAGGGCCATGGACTTCCGTAACTCCTCGATGGCATTTGTGCATAGTTTGTAGTTTTCTTCATCGAGATGAGATTCGTTGATATGATATCGGAGCTCTTGCAAGTCATCATTCTCTGCTGGGTAGTCAAGTGCGGCTTCCTCTCTCATATTGTCTCGCTTGCCGCCATGTATAAACATAGGACCAAGGCTGCTGTTGATAATCGCGTCATGATAATTCCCAATGATGAAATACGTCCCTTTCAGCAATTGCAACCATCCCCCGTTGAATTCATTTCCGAGGAGGAAGAAATCGTCCGAAGTCCGGGAAGTTGAGATAGTGATGTATAATGTCAGAATAGAGAATACATAGAGTGACTCGCAATTTTCATTTGTAACGTTGGCAATGTGAGACGTGGCCAGCCTAAGACCGTTGTGATGATGAGTCCTGCCTTGGGAGGTATAGTATTCTCTTTTCTCAGGCAAATAGTACGCCTTGTGTAGCGCGGCGATAGAAAGAAGACAATGCATAACATATTCGCATTGGAACCCAATTTGAGGTACATTGATCTTCCAAAGGGTCTTGAGGGGTGCTTCTTGAGATAGAGTGAGACATGTTGATGTCGTAAAGTGGTGGAGAAGTTCCAGATCTTTCAGGTTGAGGGCCGATGGATTTGGATTTTGAAGTAATGGACTTGTGGCAAGAGGAAGAGTTCCATTTCCAGATTGAGGTGTACTGGGACCTGCCGATGGACTTGCGCCACTCGAGTTTGCTGGAGTCAAATAATCACATGCTACTGAGTGTTTTTGGCAATTAATACCTAGAAACAATGTTAGAAGGGAGTAGGTGACGCCTGGTGGCTGGCAAGGATTGCTGGGGGGAGGAGGGGGGGAGGAGGAGGGGAGGAGTGTGATGAAGTCCGCCTTAATTGGATTTGAATAAATAAACAAAATGACGTACATGATGGTCGCTGTTCGTCACACTGTCAAATTAAAGGTTAGCGAATGATGAAACTTGTCTTTGATTTGTCGAAACTGTTAGGGGGGGAAACAGGCGATTTTCCCATTGAGCGAATCTGCAACACAGTATTCTGCGAGAACGTTGGGAAGAATCGTTCCTGCTTCTCCCAACGCTCCAGAAGAACATGTTAAGATTGTCCCAAAATGCTTGAGGAATGAATAGGTGGGACGAGGTGGGAGCAAGCCCAGATCCCATATCCCATATTCGGATTTTACATCCGAGGCTATACGAGAAGCGAGCTAATACCTCCTTCATACCTGGTACCTCTTGGGGGGTAGGGGCAAACAGTACTTACTTTGATTTTTCTCCTTTTACACGTCGAGCATCCAGTTCTCGTTTTACGATGAGGTTTTCTCGAAGCGAGCTTCATTGTTCTTTCCGTCGAGTCGGCCATCTTCTCTAGACTTCAAGTGCCCATGGCCCCGTTCTTGAATACAATTCCACCACCGTAGGTATCCGTATCCAGTCCGCGCGCAATCAGGGCTGTGCAGCCTATGTCTCCTGCACGACAGCAAGGCCGACTCCAAGGTCAGGTTAATCGCAATCAATTGAGTGGTCGAGACTTCAAGAGGCTGAGGCTGTTGCAGAGAATGAAAGGCCGCGTCAGTCGTGATGTATGTACGAGAAACCGAAGAATTTTGGAGGGAAGAGCGAGTCCGAGGTGGTCAAGCAAGGGCAACCTGGAAGCGCCTTGCTAAGCGAGTCCGAGCGTGTCCGAGGGCGAGGTACTTAGATCACGTGTTCGACATACTCTATAGGTACCTAGGTACAAGTAACGGAATGCATACTGTGAGTTCAGGATTAAATACAGCCCTGTGCACCCCCAATTGTCCCCGTCGTTCGGAATCCAGGTTGGCATGGGAATCTCACGGAGTTCACCCAGAGTATTTAAGGTTGTTTTGGTTGAGAATTTATTTTTTCATAGATGTGCCAATCCCAGTCAGTACCAACAATGCCCCATTTAAAGAAGGCTACTTGTACGAGTACAGGTTCGTACTCGCATTTTTCGCTCCTCGCACCAAACCGTTGGGGAGGTGGCTTCCATCTCAGGCAATATGGAATTCAGGACTTAAGTACCTGGGCCTCCCCTTGTGGTTCTTCATTGACCAGCAGTTCGTCGCAAACTGGATTAACTTTCGTTTTTTCACATACGCAAAGATTTGATACAAAGTATCAAGAACCACCCTCAATAACAAACACTTTCGACGAACCGGACCGTTACTCTCTCCCAGTTCCAGACTCAGTCCTCAACAACACCTCACGATTTCTTTCAACATGGTCCTTGAAACTCGGATAGTAGATGGGGAAGAGTACATACTCTATCACTATGATCCTTCTCTAGTAGCAGCCATAATAATGGCGGTCGTCTTCGGACTTTCCTCAACCCTCCATCTCGTCCAACTTGGGGTTCGAAAGACATGGTATTTCATACCATTCGTCATCGGAGGAATCTGTAAGTCTCTTCTTCCCTGAGTTCCTCCTTTCCTCCAATCATCTATCTTGCATCAGCTAACCAGAACCCAGTTGAGGTAATTGGATACTCATGTCGAGCCGTCAACGCAAAACAAACCCCAGAGTGGAAGACTACTCCCTACGCCATTCAAAGTCTCATGGTCCTTTTAGCGCCTACCCTCTTTGCAGCATCCATCTACATGATCCTCGCACGAATCATAAAGTTGACGGATGGAGAAAGCCATTCAGTCATCAGAGCCAAATGGTTAACTACCGTTTTCGTCACGGGAGATGTCATCTCTTTCCTCATGCAATCTGCAGGTAGGTTCTTTCTCTCTCCCTTCCCTCCTCTCTCCCTTCCCTCCTCTCTCCATTCCCATAGAAACCTAACACAAAAGACTCCCAGGGGGCGGAATGCTCGTCAAAGCGAACACACAATCCAAACTCGACATGGCGCAAAACATGATAACAGGCGGTCTCGGAGTCCAAGTTCTCTTCTTCGTCTTCTTCATGGTCGTGACCCTCCTCTTCCACATCCGCATGCGACGCGCGCCCTCTCACCGCGCGCAAACCCTTGCCGTGCCCTGGCAACAATATATTGTCGTCTTATACGTTGCTTCATTCCTGATTCTGATCAGATCTGTGTTCAGGATTGTGGAGTATGCGATGGGAAGTGAAGGCGTGCTTTTGGGGAATGAGATATATCTTTATATATTTGATGCGGCGTTGATGGCGTTGACCATGATTCTGTTTAATTTGAGACATCCTTCTCTGATTATTTTGGGGAAGCGGGATTTGGAGAGGGAAGAGGAGGCTAGGGGGAGTGATGTTCAGTTGAGAATGGAGGATAGGGAGATGCATAGGAATGAGTATAAACACTAAGGTTTTGCTCAAAGAGCTAACTGAAGAATTGCGGATGGTAGAAAAAGCCTGGTATTGGAGGGGTCATAAAGATTGGGAGATGTCCAAGACAGGGGACGACTGAAAGGGGAGAATACCCGAGAGAACATATCTCTTTTGTTTTCATTTGTTGGCGTTCTTAGACTGGAGATTTTTTCTCTCACAGCATCAGGCAGATATTTGAGAGGAAAAAGTAACTTTTATTGTAATGAAAGACGGCTAGCATTAAGTTAGCATGTGTCCGAATTCGAATTCAATGATAATTACAAACGCTAGTGAGACCAGACAGGTTGTCGTAGCTCGCGATGACTCGCAAGCTCGGGCTCAAGGGTTCAAGGGTTCAAGCGAGTCCTTCAATATTGTGGAGTTGAGTTATTTTGGAGCTTCACTGTTATGTTCCGGGTAAGTTTCTTGAAAGTTGGAGGAAGGTCGATTCATGGCTTCTTGTTCCATTTGCCAAGCATTTGCCCCACTCAACAGAATCACGTGGAATGTCCAGAGAATCCCTTATGACGCCGCTCTTCAGGCATTGAGGAGGCTGAGCTTGGAGGCCCAATACCTGAGTGATCTTACATCCAAATATTTCCAGCCTTTCTGCTCGCCCTACTCTAGAACTTGACACACTCCCTCCTCCCTACCCGACTACCCTTCCCTCCCTTTTTGCTTCACGATGGCCTCCTTAAATACCTCCTCCAATGGCCCCTCCATCAAGTCCTCGTACAATGGCGTAATCAATTCCGCGCCGCCCTCCGGTCCAGCCGCCAACTCCCCAACTTACGGCCAGTGGGCAGTTTTCTCCGTTTCAGCACCGCTCGTAAACGCCTTTCAGCAAGACAGTGGTGGAAAGGAGAGTATACTCAAGGTGCAGAGTACTGGAGGTATGTGGTTTCCAGCCTTTGGTGGACCAGCGGATGGTGGAGGGAACTAGGCTGACGAAATACCAACAGAGGGTGAGCTATTAGATTTGATCGAGGACTTTTCAGAAGGACGGGTGCAATTCGCCTTTCTCAAGGTCAAGGACCCAAATACAACCCTACCAAAATATGTCTTAATTGGATGGGTGAGTACTCTCTCGGAGGGGGAAAGTGCTTGGACATAGAAGCTCACCAAAGTGTTTAGTGCGGAGAAGGTGTCCCGGAGCGAACGAAAGGCTATTTCCCAAGTCATCTTGCTGCCGTTTCCAAGATCCTGCATGTGTGTTTCTACCATTAATCAAACAAAAGATTTACTGGCTAACGAAATTCTAGGGATACCATGTCCAAATTACCGCTCGTTCCGATCGCGATCTCACCCCAGAAGGCATAGTAAAGAAGGTTGCAGATGCTTCCGGGGCAAAATACTCAGCAGGCAGCTCTGCCCCATCATCCTCAGGACCTCCTCCTCCGATAGCTTCCAAGCCCAAACCTGCATTCAACCCAACACGATCAAGCGGGGCAGCGAGCTTCAATCCCTTGGCAGGTCGATCAAGACCCGGACACAATGATACAAACGTGGACGCAGATGGATGGGGGACCGATGCGCCCGAAGTTACTCGCTCACAGCTGGAGAAAGTTGCACCAGCATACAAGCCAACAAAAGTCAACATGGCAGAATTGACCAAACAAAAACAGGAGCCCTCAAAATTCAACGGCAGGGAAAGAGAGGAAGAAGGTGATGTTGTTCGAGGTGGTTATCAACCAATTGGAAAGGTAGACATAGCCGCTATTCGGGCTCAAGCACAAAAGAAAGCAGACGACAGGCCAACGATAGTCAAAGGCGCATACGAGCCAGTGGGAAAGGTCGATATTGCAGCTATTCGAGCACGAGCTCAGAAGCCTGGAGACGATGGAGCTCGTCAGCTTTCGCCAGCAGCAACCGGCGCATCTGCCACAAGCAATACTAGCGATGAACCAAAGTCTCTTGCTGATAGGTCTTCGGCGTTTTCTCAGTCAGAAAGACTTACTTCGTTACCAAAACCAAAGGTTGCCAACAGATTCGGAGCCTCAGCATCCAACTTTACTGGAACCAAAGCGCCAACCCCTGGTGTATTTGGTCTTCAATCCGCGCCTGCAGCAGCGACTCCAGCTCCAGTAGGCGCAGCAAGCAGAACTTTCGCAGATGAGGGCGGAAAAACTCCAGCGCAAATTTGGGCTGAGAAAAAGGCTCGGGAAAGGGGGCTCAGTGGAGCTGGTAACACCACGGCTCCAAGCGTCACATCTCCTATCAAAAGTCAAACAAGTGGAGGAGAGTGGAAAAGTGGTTATGCTGGAAAATCTTGGGGGCCTGTTGCTATCAATTCTACTGGCCGTGGCAGTATTGGACAACAACGAACAGGAGAACAAGAGCACGAGCAAGAAGAAACTCCGCCATCACCAGCTGGTGGTATTGGTGCCATTAGAGACCGTTTCAAGGGAGGGGCGCCAATGGGAGCACCCAGTATTCCAAGGTCAATTACTGGGGATCAATCCCCTCCGCCACCACCTGTCAACACCTCGAACCGACCTACTGGTGGTGTACCAATGCCTGGTCTTCCTTCTCGACCTCGTCCAGATGATGATGAAGACGAACAGGGCGAGACCAACATGCCAGCACCTCCCCCACGAATTCAACGAAGTCCGACCCCACCAACCCCAGAACGCGAAAGTTCTCCGGTCCGAATCGCAATGCCAGTTTCTCGCGGCAGAGAACCCGCGATTGAAGCACCCGAGGAACGAAACTCGCCTCCAGCTCTCCCTACAGAGTCTATCGGAAGAAACATTCCTCACGAGGATGATTTGACGGAAGAGCCAGCCGGACACGACCCGGCCCGCGGCGCAGGAGCTGCAGTAGCAGAAGCCTCATTCGGCGCCAACACCGGAACCCTCGACCAAGGATCGGCCCCAAGTGGAGCGCGGGCCGTCATCCAATACGACTACGAGAAAGCCGAGGATAACGAGTTAGAACTCGTGGAGGGTGAGATGGTGACTAACATCGAGATGGTGGATGAGGATTGGTGGATGGGCACGAACCAGAAGGGCGAGAGTGGACTTTTCCCGAGCAATTATGTTGAGCTTGTTGAGGAGGAAGAGGAGGAGGCACCTCCCGCCCCTGTTGCCGCTACGAGACCTCCGCCTGCGGCTGCACCGGCTGCTAAGGAACCGGCTGGTCCTACGGCGACGGCGATTTATGATTACGAGGCTGCAGAGGATAACGAGTTGAGCTTTGATGAGAATGCTACTATTACTGGACTTGTAAGTTTTCACTTTTCTTCCACTCCCGAAACCTCTCTACGGCAAAGCTTTTTCTCTTGGAAACATGAAGTTAACATCCATTACAGGAGTTCCCCGATGAGGACTGGTGGTTTGGACATCATAACGGAAAATCGGGACTTTTCCCTGCCAATTATGTACAACTTGATGAGTAAATGATGATTTTCCCAGGGGGGTGTTTAGTCGAGGAGTGGAAATGTGGCTGGTGGTAGGTGGTGGTAGGTGGTGGTAGGTGGTGGTAGGCAAGATGATTGTTTTGTACCTAAGTAGTTTGAGCGGGATGGAGGCAATTTGTGGATGAATGGGTGGGGGTGAATACAAAAGCGAATCAAGTACCCTTTTTTCAAACCAAATGTGATGGATTCATTTGATTTTGTTGTGAAATTTGGGGGAGTGAGATAATGAGGAGTATTTGACGTGTGGCGGATTGGGAAGGGAATTGATGGCGTTTGATTCTGATTTTCTGGGTGGCACCCGTCCCATCCCGTTTAGCAAGTGAGGGGGGACATTGGATCCGACACCTCGTTATCGGACAAGCAGCAAAAAAACTACAAATTGGTGGATTGGATACTTTGCAGGATATTATCAATTGATAGACACTGTAAATAGAAAATGATATCTTATCGTTTCTTACTAATACACACTTATATACTGTTGAATAGTATAGTAAGTAGTGCAAAGAAACATAAATGAATAAAACCTAGGAGAATGATATCATAATTCATGGTGATGGAGTTTTATACTCTGTCTCTTAATTTATAGGGTAATAAGGTAGGTGTGAATACTTCCAGGTTCAAAGTGTGAATGCGTGAATATGTAAATTGTATAATTGTATGTTGAGGATAACTAAAGAATCAGTAGTAAAAATTGCGGCTTTGTTTACGAGGACTTACGTTAACTCAATTTCGATGAAAATAATGAGATATCATCGTAGACTATTTGGTATGGCTAGTTATATCAGTACACTAATTCACGATCTTGTTAACATTCGTTTCATGGTATTACTCGACGTAGTTTTAGAAAAGAATAAAGTCGTCTAACACTTGGCGAAGGTGAAAGTTCGGGTGAATAGTACCCCTCAATTCCCTCAATTCCAATCGTAAAAGTGGTGCTATCATTTCCTTATTCATCAACTTTTCTAATCAGTTAAATTCCACTTGGATTTAATTTCAAATTGTAGAAGGGGTATTAGAATATGAGCCAGGCTTTGCGCATCTGTTCAATTCACTCGTTGGGGGTTTTGTTAGGATGTCGTCATAGGGGATGGAGAAGTGAAGCGAGGGGTATGTCCTTTTGTGAATGGAAAAACTGAGGAGATCTTAGAATCCAGGTTAAGGCACTTTGTCGCGTCATAGTATACTTGGTGGTATTCTAGACAAATATCCGCTCTAGAATACTACAGCAGTAGGATCAAAGCCGGGAATACTAGCGCCTAATCCTAAACCCCCCATCTTCAACACCCTCATCAAATGAATAATACATTATAATTGACTTTTGAAAAGAAATTCATTACATTGATACAAACCTAGCGTCTATGTAAAGTATGCGTCTTTTTGCGTCATGTCATGTCGTTACCATCATAAAAAAAAAGCGCATTCAAATGCCGTAAAAAGAACCCTTCGCTCAAAAAGACACAATGAAACTATCGTCGCAAGTTCAAGTCTCCTATGAACAATCTCGTCGTTATCGTATCATCCATCACGGCATATTCGTGAGTATTAACCCGCCTTTCAAATGACAAACTCCTTGTCTGTCCTATCCTTTTGTATTCGTTAATGCGGCGCTATTTGTTCTGTACATTGGGGTTTGATTTTCGTTTTCGTTTTCGTTTTCGGCTCAAGGTGAGAGTGGGGTTCGATTGGCTTAAAAGCAATCTGGTAAGGAAAGTTAGTAGATTTCGCAAATGGGGAAGGGAAGGTGGAAAGCTTACCAGCACATTCAGTACAAGCTTCGCAAGCTTCGTCGCAGAGACAGCAGACGCACAAAGATGCAAAACAAACTCCAAGAAATCCACAGGATCCCTTACTGTCTTTTTCTTTAGCTTTTGCTGGTGGTGGTTGTGGATACCCTTGTTGATAGCCTGGCTGTGGATAGCCTTGTTGTTGATAGCCTTGTTGCTGATAGCCCTGTTGTTGATAGCCTTGTTGTTGTTGTTGTTGTTGGCTGTATGCCTAGATGGAAATTAATTAGTTTTCGAGGCCTTGAATTGAGAAGAGGTGTTCTTCGTACTTGTTGGGGGTGATCCGGATAACCGCCTTGTTGTTGTTGTTGTGGGTAGCTTTGTGGTGGGGGGTAGCTGCCTTGCTGGGATTGATTTCCTCCTTGTGGTTGTTTGCCGTTGTAGTATTCATCGGCTGACATGATGGAATGCGAGTTTGTTGACTATACGAAGAAGATTAGCGGAGAGTTAATGAGGTCTGTAATGGGATACGATGCGCATTGCCGGCGAGCGCATGGTGTTGACAAGGAGTACTTACAATTTATGGAAGAGGAGATGGATGAGATGAAAATATGGAGAAGGTGTGGATTGATGGGAGATGGTTTGGTCAAGGTCAATGGATTGTCTCTGACGATGGAGGAGAGAAGGTGGAAATCTTGCGACGCCAAGAGACACAGTGGGGGATTCGGGTGGGCCGGCTAGCTACCGGGCGAGATTGAAGAAAATGCTTGGTTGGGGATGTGCCGGGATTTAGAGAAAGCTTGGTCCCCTCCCCTTGCCTTCTAGAAGCCATGTGGAAGTCGGCAAAAGTCTTCTCTGGACTATTTTTTCGTCCATCCTATCTTGATATAAAACAGTTGTACCGAGGCAGCAAATATAAGAATACGTGAATTAGGTAGACAGTCGATACTATAATTTGGCCATCCTCGCGTCGAAATAGGAATAAAGTAATAGTATACTTGTTCCGTCCTAAGCTAACTAGCGAGTTTATGTCGCGGTAGATAAATAAGTGATGGTGTTATTTTACTTGCGGAGCGATAAATGCATAGTAAGCGTAATGGTATATTTTGCTTATAGTGGTGTTATATTTTCAAGAATTGTAGGCCTATCTTTTTGTCTGCCGCTTATAAAAAGTATGAACTAATTAGGGGTTTAAATCGTTCTAATCGCGAAGAAAACAAATTGGAATGTGAAGGAAATGATTCTAAGCCCGTGTACTCTTTCTCTACTAAACGAATAAAATAGAGGTCAGTTCTACTTTGGCTATATATACCCAATTTTACTATTCACGTCGAATTTTTGGGTATATTTAAAATGCGAGAGCATATAGGCGAGGAATCGTAAAGAAGAGTATATATATCTCCTTTTAAGAGGTATTATACTTCATAAGAGAAAAACAAAAGGAGGAAAATAAGAAGAATCTAGAAGTGTTTAACTTCTAGTATTCTTCTTAAAATGAAGTCGCATTTTCCATCCCATTTTCCACTCTCCTTTTGACTTAACATAATAAGCTATAAAACTCCTTTTATCTATAATTCCTCGCATGCCCAGGTGCTTCCGAGGACTTCTTTGCGATAAAAAAATGGTGGGGGCCCCGGTCATGTGATCCAATCGCGTCATATCAGCGGCAAGATGTGCCCAGGATTGGCAATCGCCTCAATTTTTGTTGTTTAGAAAAGCATCTCCAACTTCACCAAATCCCGCATTCACCCCCTCGACTTCTTTTTGCTTATAAAGCAATCATCAAAGTCCTTTCAACAACGACCAATTCCCCACCGAGCATATAAGACCATCCCCAAAACCTACGCCATCAGACATCTTACCCCACCATCCTCCCCCTCCGATCGGATAAGACGATAAGTAATCAAGGTCATAGACATCTTCTTTCCAGGCAAATCGGCGACATATTCTCGACACTTTCAACTCGCCACCATGTCGAACAGCACTTTGATGGAGATCAAGACCGAGGAGGACTGGCACAAACACACGGCTTCCCTCCCGCCAACCGCCCTTCAAATTATATCCTTCCATGCGCCATGGGCTGCTCCTTGCACTCAAATGCGAACTGTCCTCGAGACATTAGCATCCTCCTATCCCGTCACCGATCCTTTGTCAACATCGTGGGTTTCGATGAACGCTGAAGAAGTTATGGATGTTAGCGACTTTTTCGATGTTACCGCCGTTCCATATCTGGTTCTCACCCGCAATAACGAGGTCTTGGAAACAGTCAGTGGAAGTGACGCTACAAAAGTCCGAGCTGCAATTGAGAAGCATGCAAAGGCCACTGGAACAGCATCGAAGGTTAATGGAAATAACACCGCGGCCACCGCTGGAACCAGCAGCGCCAAGAACCTCAGTACATACACGCCTGCGCCCACAGACCCAGCTACGGCTCCCGAATATGCGACGGAGGAGGTCAAGGAGGATAAGGAGGCTTTGAATAAGAGATTAGCAACATTGGTCAAGGCCGCCCCTGTGATGTTGTTCATGAAGGGTACCCCGAGCGCACCACAATGCGGATTTTCAAGGTAGGAACCTCTTGAGCTTTATGACCGTCTCAAATTGAACTTTTCCTGGCTTTTTGGATGTATTTCAAATAACTAAAGGCTTTTCGCAGACAACTCGTTGCTCTTCTTCGAGAAAACTCCGTCAAGTACGGCTTTTTCAACATTCTAGCAGACGATGATGTTAGACAGGGTTTGAAGGAGTTCTCTGACTGGCCAACCTTCCCTCAATTCTATATTGATGGTGAACTGGTCGGCGGCTTGGATATTGTAAGCCCCGATAAACTCCAGATTGATCTAGTACGCAGCTAATTGATTGATTTTAGGTCAAGGAGGAAATGGCAAACGATCCGGACTTCCTCAAAGCATATACAGTACCCAAGACCTCAGGCGCTGCTGAAGCGTAGGAATGAAAATGCAATATACCCTTTCCAATTCATTCGCACGGCCTCGGTCATTTGCGCGCAATGATGTGGCACACTTTCTTCTCTATGCTAACTACTAAAGTCTCAAAATCGACAAAAGCACATGCGCTTAGTGTATCAATTATCATACGCAAGGATCTCTTAATTTCTGACTGATATTTAATCGCTTGTATTACTGCTACCAATACTAATATCAAGTCCTAGCCCATAGAGAGTGTTTTCTACCTGACTCCCTGAGAGATTTATATTTTATATTTTCCAAAACTCTCGTGTGGACTTTCGTCGAGGCATCCCCAAACTATTTCAACGGTCCATCTTAGATTGCACTAATTCATCGGGGGAGGGATTGACTTTTTCGGTGTCTTGAAACTTGTGTTTTGAATTGGGCTCTATCTTAACTTATTACGAATTCTCTTTCGAAGCCACCAATAGACGATTTGTCGCGCTAAATTCCATCTTTTGTAACTTCGAAGTTGGGCCGCGGCTTGAAGGGTGTTTGGGTCATCTTTACCACGGCGTTCACCAACCAACCGAATGCGAAATATTCACAAGCGAGTTGTGCCATGTAATCCACAGTTAGGTTACTGACCTCCTGCGTTTCCTGTATTTACTTGAAGTGCTTTTCTGTGATGGCCATCAAGTTCCATCGTGCAATACTAGAACTCAATAGAAAGCCAGCCCGCCATTTTATATTCTCCAAGATGGTTTTTGAAAGGATGGTTTGTATGTGTTCCGCTCCGTAAATTTGTGTCTCGAGATCTATGACTTGCTTTTGCGTTGCAATTGCTTTTTCGTGTTCTCTTAGGAAGCAGTATGCTGTGGCTAACTTGCAAAGCGACCTTGTTGCCATGTAGCATACGCTGCGGCCACAGGTTTTCCCAATTTCTAATGTCTTCTCCAGACATTCTCGGGCTTCCTTCCAATTTCCTTCGAACCAATAAGCACAACCCATCGTTTCAAAAATAGCTCTCATGATCAAGTTTCTTATTCCTGGAGGAGGTCCTCGCTCTTTCAGTAACTTTTCACATATCTTGATTGCTCTTTCGCCTTGGCCACATTCCCTGTAAGCATAAGCTAAACCTTCGGTATATCTGGCTTTTTTTCGATGTTTCTGATGTCAAAAACCTCTTGGTTTTCCAGTAGCTCTGTCCAGACTTCGATTGACTCGTTACACCTACCAAAGTTACTCAACTGGAAGGCATATGCTTCTGATGCGTCGAAGAAGAGTGGATGTTCTGTATGGAAATTTGTCCGTACGCACTGATATATTTTTCGAGAAAATGAGAGTGAGATTGGATCAGCGAAGATTGAATATAACCTTTGAAATGACAACGCTACCAAGATGCGACTGTTCAAATCAACTCCAGGGTCATCAGAAAATAACTGTTCTTCGAACGGGTGTAGGCATGCGTTGATGTGTGGTATCAACATTCTGCTTTGTAAAAGACTTTCACTGTTGTTTGTCCAGGAGGCCCCCATGGCAACTGTAAAAACTGTGTTACTCCATGCTTCCTTTCGTTCTCCTTCCGCCATTCTATCCTGTGACCACTGGCGCACGAGGGGATGCATTGAGATACGGCGGTCTGAGTCAACTGTGATGAGAGAGACGCCAAAAGTCCCAATGCTTTCCCCATGAGTATTGGGTCCCATTCTTGTGGCATCAGTTCTGTAAATAAGGTTGGGGCGTACTCTGTGGCTCTGCGGCCTTTCAATTTCTCGTTGGTCCAGGAAAACTCAAACATTGCTGCTGGTATTCCGTCAAAATGCATAAATGAGAAGTGACGCAGAAGCTCCAACGCAAGTTGTGCATGGGGTTCTGTCATCTCTCTAATTATATCCAACCAGATCTCCCAAGTCGTGTATACAGAGCGTTGATACTCGATGCTCGCATCTGGGATGCCACTCTCCAACAGATCCCTTTCCCGCTTTGAATAAAGTTCACAGAAGCCACTCAGACTGACGAGGCCTTGTCGAATTACTGCCCCGGCCTGGATAATTGGAGCAAGATATCCCAATGTTTTGGCCACTTTCCTCCCATCTGTTTTCATTTCTTCGTCTTTCTCCGCCGGCTTTAAAGCCGTTTGTGTACTTGCAAACCCGGAGATTTTCAACAGCAAAGCCACCGCGTCATCTTCGTCCATCTGTTCCACACATTGCGATCCCACATTGGCGAACTTGATAAAGTCGGGATTTCTGGTCGTGATCAATATTGATCCCTTAGTGCCAGCAGGGAAAAAGAGCGAGACGTCTAGACGGGGGTCATCTGCGTTGTCGATGATGAGAAGCCAGTTTTCTTTCGTGGTAAGGTAGTCCTTCACTGTGTCGATTATTGTTGAAAAGAGGTTGTTGCTGTTTATTTTGAGCTTTTTGGCGATGTTTTGGAATCCTTCGGTTGCTGTTGAGATGCTCGAGGCATCGATGAAGAAGATTGCCCAGAATCTTGCGTGACAAAGTCAGCATTAAAATCTGGTAAGACCTCCAAAGTAATCCTTATCTCTCTGGAGCCGAGGTGCCTTGGATGATGGATTCAAGATCATAAACTTACCTGTCTCTGAAATCTTGCGCAAATTTTAAACACACCTGAGTCTTTCCACTCCCGCCCAGTCCAAAAAGGACAAATCTTTTCTGTTCCCTCTCTCCCATAAACACTTCACCAAGTAATGCCTCCCCCATCTCAGCCCTCATATTATTTCTTCCCGTGAAATGCGGATTCACAGTTTGATCCACCATAAACCACTCATTCTTCACTTCCTCGTTCCGCAATTTTCCCCTTCTCAGTCGTTGAATACTATGCACAGCAGTGACATATGTCGGGTCCTCACTCCCATCAAAGCGACACATCTCCCTATGATTTCCCACAACAGGAACCGGTATCTCCCAGCTTACAACCTTCCCAGCAGGATCCACAGTCGCAGACGAAGGCTCAACCACAAGTCCCACCCCCGGTATACCTTTCGTCTCATAGAAACTGATGATTTCCCTCCCTTCGCCACTACGCTCCATCAAATTCCGAAAAGCTTCATTCAAATTTCCCAACAGGAAACTACCCGTACGCAATGCGTGGAGAACCGGTTCTGATTTCATCGCCAAAGCAGTAGGTATCTTCGCTAAGCTAGCACCATACCCCGCCAGCGAACTCCCTCTATGTGGTGTTCCGAAAAACAAAATTCCCAAGGTACTATCCCATATGTTTCCATATTCTCTTCCTTTCCCAGCTTTTGCAGCGATGAGGAGGGCTTTTTTGAGAACCAATCCACCGAGGGAATGGGCGATGAAGATTAAGGGTCTGTTTTTCTCATGAGGTAGATTGCGGGATTCGGAAATACAACGTAGGAGATCGTGAGCATGTTCTAGAATTCCGGATTTGGTGGAGGAAAATGCTGCTGTGGCGTCGTAGCCGAATGTTATGGTTCGTGTGCAGGGGAGGGATTTAGGGAGGAGCTCGCGGTGCCAGAGGACTTGGGTGGTGGGGGAAGTCCATGTTCGTGTGAGATGGCCGTTGAGGCTGTGAATTGCTATTATACTTTTGGGAAGGGCTTAAGATGCGGTGCAAAAAGAGGAAGAATGGGAGATGGGGATGAGGAGGGGAGCACGAACTCGAGTGTTAGGTGACTAGTGACATCTACCTTTTTGGTTTTTGAGGGCAGGGGATGGAGGATCTTGAGTCCCATTTCTGGCACTTCTCTTCTGAACAAAAGGGGAGGGGACCAAAAAATTCGGGAAGTTGGATAAGTAGTGGTGATATGCAAAATAGCAATACTGAGAATAAAAAATCGAAATCAAATCAAAGTCAAGAAACAGGCAGAAAGAAAAGAAGGCTGAGAAGTACAACACTCCCCCAAGCTGAACATCGACTTCTCGCGCCGCACATTATGCAGTAACCAGGGGTTTGCAACAGCTGCATGTTTCCATACGAAGTAACGAAACACCTTTTTCTTCAAAGAAAATCCATGGGTTCCATTCGTTCGATCGAGAAACTGGAGAACCCTGGTGCTAGGTCAGCCAAAGTAAGTTGCCGTGTGGAGAGAGTTTTGCGGGTCGGGACGATGAGCGTTTATTTTCTATGCAGGAAAGAACTGGGGTTGGATTGGTGAGCGGCTAATTTAAGCATGGTTGCTTGTATTCTATTTTCACCCCTTAAAGAAACTCGTCTAGAAGATATAATTGTTGAAACAAGAACACCTGGAGTTGATTCTGGTTTTTTTCCATGTACCCGTACCAGGAAGCCTCTTGAAATGGTGTTGGGGGCGGGAAAGGGGGAAGTGTCACGTGAGATACTTAACTGTGGAGCACGTGCTATAATTTTGTACCCCGCCGTGAACTCGGAGGGAAATCTAACGTAAGAAAGAAAGATACAGCAATCTCATGGTAACAATCCAGACAAAGTATACCATTGAAGCATCACTACTGATCGTGGCAAGATAACTCAGACGCTTCATTAGAGCCATCCACATTCAAAGGAAGCAGATCTGAACAATGACAAAACTCATTGTCGTCTGCGGGGTGACAGGCAACCAAGGAGGCTCTGTTGCTCGTAGGTTTCTCCAAGACAAGAACTATCGTGTCCGTGGCTTGACCCGAAACGCATCATCGCCAACCGCACAAAGGCTTGCGGCGGAAGGGGTTGAGGTCGTCGAGGCAGAATTGGACGACGTCCAAACCTTACTCCCAGCTTTCAAAGGGGCCAATTTGATCTTCAGCGTCACCAACTACTGGGAACCTTTCTTCCGGCCTGACTGCCGTGCCAAATCTGCGGAAGCCGGGATATCTTGTCGCAAGTATGCGTACGACATCGAGTATGCCCAAGGTAAGAACATTGCAGACGCTGCATCCGCAACAGTCGATACGCTGGACGACAATGGCCTCATCGCTTCCACATTGAGTCACGCCGGGAAATGTAGCAACGGCAAGTTCAAGGAGCTGTATCACTTCGACTCCAAAGCAGATGTGTTCCCGTTCTACGTACAGGAAAAGCACCCCAAGCTAGCAGCAAAGTTATCGTGCATGCAGACAGGATACTTCACTTCCAGCTATAAGCTTGCCCCTGACGCGTTTTTGAAAAAGATGGACGACGAAACCTTCCAAATGAGTTTCCCCATGCATCCAGACAAGAAGACACCACACCTGGAAGTCAACGTCGACACCGGCCCTTTCGCCTACGCCATCTCCCTGCTCCCGCCAGGCAAAAGCTACATGGCAGCCGGCACGAATTGTAGCTGGAGCGAGTACATGCGACTGTGGAGCGAGGCCACTGGTGTCCCTGGCACTTATCGGGAGTGCACGATGGAAGAATTCGTCAAGTTGGCTCCCGACGAAGCTTTTGGTTGGGAAGCTGGGGATATGTTTGCTTACTCGTCAGAGCCCGGGTATGATGGAGCGGATGCTTCGCTTTTGTGGACGGCGGATATTGAGAAGGTAAGTTAGCACTTTTCGCCTGGGAGACATATGTTAATGCATGGTACTTCAGATGGGTGTCGAGTGCCCGATGACGAGTTTGGAGAAATACCACCGTACGCATGACTGGTCGACTGTTTTGGGGAAGCCTCTTTGAGTGACCTCCAAATTAGAATGAGCTGTGGACAAGATAATTATTGTTTGCCGAGTAGTTACTGGTTGAGAGGAGTTGCTTTATACTGGCGTTGAAGGTGCAATGTCGGAGGCTTCTGGGTTTGAATTGATATATCTCCCTTGTGTGTGTGATGGGTTCTGACAAAGGGAAGGGTTGAGTATCCGAAACCATTGGATACTCAAGACATTTTACTTCTCCTACAGAATGTAAAACCTTTCAAATGCAAATTTTTCGTTCTGTCCTACGTAAAGTGAGGAATCGGGGCTGAAATATTGGGGGCGGAAAGGAGGCTGTAACTCTACCCGATTTTTATGAGAGGTCACATGTCTAAAGGGCATTTTCATTCGACGGGAGGTACGAACGTACAATAATCTCGCAGTTATGTTCTAGACTCCTTTCTGAGAGGTGTTTCATAAAAGAGACCTCGGAAGGAGGCAGGTGGACGGCGAGGAAGCCTTCCATCCCCTGTCAGCCAGATTATCAAAATCCTACCGCTGCAGATTCCGATTATCATACAGTTGCATGAGATGCAGCTTACCCGGACAACAAATATCTAATCACTACGGGGATTTGAGTTTGGGGAAACATACAAGTACTCAAGTCCAGTCCAGGTCGCGGAGTCTTCCAGGTTCTCAGGGATGCCCGACTCGAAGCAGGGGCGCCAGCGCGGCACCCAAAATCAGATGTCTTTGTCTGTCGCCAACCTTCCCTCGTTCCTACCTGAAATATTTGATTATTTAATTCCACCAAGATCTGAAACTTCTCGACGATTTATCACCATTCCTTGCCCTTCGGCAGCACCCAAGAAATTGGGTCGTAGGCTCCGACAAATGGGAAGCTCAAAAGTCCGACCGGAAGAGCCTTGGAGCAACCCCTGAGAACAATGAAAATAACATCGACACGGATTTCCTAACCCGCCACACACCAAATGAGAAGCCCAAGATTTTCAGATTAGCACCAAGACCCTCCCACAACTTTGCCCGACTTTGCTCATTCTCCCATCATACGCAAATTTCCTATAAGAAGCTGGTCATGTGGGGTTGGTTTTACTGCGCCATCCAATCAGAACTCCACCCTTTGACGAACTCGGTAGAGGATCTCGCAGGATTTATCTGGGCATCAGCCAGAGGATGAGCTGCAGGATCACTTCGGGGGTGGTATTAATAGACCCTGAATACCTCCCCTTTACGTTGGTTTAGATAAAGACGAGTGTCTGGCCCTGTTATTTTGCTTCTCGATTCATTATTCCAACTGATTTTTCCAATCACCACATTCTTTTTTCGTGCGAAGCTACTTGTACTTCAGAGTTTCCCCACATTCATTTTTTTGTTACTATCACATTCTTTCACTTTTGTTGTATCCAATTACCTTCTGCTTTTTTGCCAGTGGCATATTACTTTCATTTACCTGTAACACTCATACCGATCGATAACAATCATGTACAGCAAACTCACCACCACCGCTCTCCTTTTGAGCGCTCTTCGCCTCGTCTCCGCCGAAGCCTGTACACCGGGGAAATGGAGTTGCCAGGGTCTTAGTACCGCACTTTGTGTATACACTTCCGGAGTCGCTGGATCGGACGGAAAATATGCAACCGATTGGGTCAATTTGGATGTCTGCAAAAGTCGTTGTGAGATGTCCCCAGCCAACGTAGCAGAGTGCGTTGCTGGAAGTGGAGGTGTCGCAACGACGCTGGCAACAGTCACCAAGGCAGAAACCAGCATTCCAAAAGCCGCCAGTCCGACTGCTGTCTCTGTCTCTGTTTCCAAAGCACCGGGTGGTATCTTCGCTGCGACCAGTGTGAAGCCAGTTTCTACACCAAAGCCTTCGACACTTTCATCGGTGGTTGTGAAGACTTCATCAACTGCACCTGTCCCGGCTCCTACTTCTCCTGCTTCTGGTCCTTCCTCTGGAAAGGTCATTATTTCTTCACCCAAGGGAATGTCACTCGATGCTACTTTCTACTATGATATTGTTAGTTTACTTCCCCCGGTTTTTCCTTACAGAAATATCTTCCTCGCGACTCATACTAATATCAATGTTAGAACGGAGGAGGAACCTGTGGACCAGTAAGCAATGTCAAAGTCTACCCAGAGACAAATGGCTACACAACTTGCGAGCCAACCGATGTTAAATACGCCAAAACCATCGCACAACACGGAACCAACAACATCGTCGCCATGTCAATCGACGCACTCGGTCCCAACAAGGCCAAATACTGCGGAAAGAAAGTCGTTGTCACCTACGAGGGCGTCAGACGCGATGACTTGAACCTCTTCATCTGGGATGGATGCGCGGCATGCAATGCCAATGGAGGACTCGACTTCAGCAGCACCATTTTCGCTGAGCTTGCTGGTGAGGATCACTGCAAGGATGGCCGAATTGAGAATAAGATGACCTGGGAGATTGTCGATGAGACTATTCTTCCTTACAAGGCGATTGGATCTGAATGATTGGATTGAGTTATAGGAGATGATTTACATTTTGGAATGAATCATGTTGGATGGAAGAGTTTGGAGTCCCGAAGTGTGTCGGGTAAATGTGGCTTGTACCCCTATTTTCTGTTGTATAAATTTATACACAATGCTGCTGTTGCAGCCTCTTTACAATTATACCCTGTTGATAGTTACGAGAGGAGTGGGAATATACAAATTAAAGAGAACAAAAGGTGACGAACTGAGCAGCACGAGAAAGATATTGTTGGCGTTGAACTTCGCTTCCAAGATGTTGTCAAAGTTGTATCGCCCATTTCCATTACACAGCCCTTTTTCAATTTCGAGAATTATTTTGCTTAACTAAATTGTTTAACAAAGTAAGAGGATTTAAAATAATGGCCCAAGTTAGAGTTGACATGTCTATATTCTACAGCTTTCTTATTTAAGAGATAAATTTATAAACTAAATTACAACCTAAGAGCGAATGTTCTCTGTTACATATGAATCAAACAAGTGTAAATACAACAGTTTACTTGCCTCCAATCAACGGTTCGATACTTATATACATAATACAAATTATCTCTCCTCCTCGCTTAACTGCTAGCTAATTCCGCTTACTTCAATCATGGTCTACAGCGACTAAAGATCGGAAAACATTAATTAAGTACAATATATATCTAACTCCTAATTACTCCTACTTTAATATAAGTAGTAGTTTTCTTCAGTTGAACTTTTTATCAGTTACTAGTACTAGTACTATCGGTGAATATTAAAATCCCGAGAAAATTAGCCTTTATATAAGAATACTTATACTAGATCATTATATTTCCCCGGGGTTTTCAGTCTATATTTTAATCTTATAGATTTCTAGTCCTCTTACTACTTATACTAATTACTTAGTACTTAAGAGCCTCGAGATTTTTTGGTAAACTTCTAGAAATAGAAATATCTAAAGCCTAACTAGAGCGAATAAACTAATAGCCTTAAAATAGTATAAAAAGAAAGAGAGAGAGAGAATATATAACCTAGGAAGAATCTCACGTGTGATTCACATGTCTAGTCAGATATCATGCAGTAGGTCTAGTACTAATTCAGTGCTTTTAAAGAGTAATTAGGTAGGTTGCGGAAGTCTCAGCTAGGTTCTACCTATCCGACTCCTTGATCGGTAGTCAATATATAAAATGTCATTGATCGCATTTAGAAGTCGAATAAACAATTTCTTCTCTTCTGCGATGATTCTCCGCAATCTTCTCCCACAAGAAATTCGAGTAGGAGCTAACAGTAATCTCATCTTCACACTCCTCTAGCAATCCCGCTCTGAACGCTCATGCAAAACAGAGCTCTAAAGCAAAACGACAAGACGGAAAGAGAGTCTCATGGGGTATCCGAAAGTAAAATCTATGTATCTCGTAATGTCGTGGGCGAGTGCAAATAGTACTGATGGCTCATCTATTTTTTTTCGAATATCGTGAGGTCGTCGATTTGAGTTCCTCATGGGGAAGGCACCAGAAGTTCGGGAATGCCCTCGGTGGCACGAGCATAATCACTCCATGGTGTCAAAGTACCAAGCGCTCGTTGCATATGCGCATTCGTGAATTCGAGACCGAAGACATAACTGGCATTGACCCAACCAAATCTAAGAAATTTGTTAGTAATGAATGAAACCCCCAAGAAGGAAGAAATTTACCCTTCCTTGGCCACCCCTTTAAAGTCGAGTCCTTGGTTTCCATACTCAGCATCAACTCGGTGTGGTGCAGTAAGATGTGTAACGTCGTATTTCTCGACTACAACACCATTGAAATCCACAAAGGCTTTCGTCATCATGAAGAGCCACTTGTATGCCAAACGTGCTACATCCTCGTGGTAGCCGTATCTGTCCAGGGCCGTCCAGGCTAGCATTTGTTGCGGAGCCCATCCGTATGGGTAATCCCACTGTCTATTCGGTCGTTCCAATCCAATTTCTCCACGTGACTCCTCCGTGCCAGAAACCAATCCACCTAGAACCTCGAATTTGGGAAGAGCATTCGATACCAGAAGTGAGGCTTGTAGCGGAGTTGCCACACCCGACCACATAGCCCAGAAAGTTGTGCAAGTTTCGTAGGTGCATTGTTCTTTCTTAACAGTATCATAATCGAAGAACATGCCCTTTTCAGCGTTCCACTGATACTTGTCCATGGCAGCCTTACGGCGCTTGGCCTTGCGATCCCACATAGATGATGTCTCAATATGGTCTGGAACCATATCACCAACGCAAAATTCCTCTGGAATGGAAAGCTTATCGCCGAAAAATCTCTTGATGGCTTTTGCGATGTCTTTTTCGTACTTGTAAAGCAGAGAGTTCAAGTCGATAGTGGCGAGATTTGCACAAACCTTCTCCAGACGATAAGACGTATCATGGCCAGATTCACGTACAGCACGATCATGGAGAAAGTACTCATCGAGATCTGGCTCATCGACTCTGCCATGATTGTAAGCGTCAACAAACTCCTCAAAGTTCATTCCATGTTTCTTAGCATAAGGCTCCAAGATATGAGTGAAATGGGTTGCCTCCGTTTCGGGGGGAACACCAAGACCTTCAGGGCGATATCGAGAAAGTCCAGTGATAGGATCATATCGTGGTTCTGCCATCCAGACACTGTTGTACTCCTTAATAGCAGCCAGGATTGCAGTTTTCAAAAACTGCTTCGCGCCATTGTCCGTTGCCTGAATTTCTTCGTAAACTCGCATTGCCATGTCCGTTAGGAAGGGCGGTTGAGATCGACATAAGTAATATGACCTGGTAGCGTTGAGGATCTTGCCATAGTGTTTGATGCAAAAGCAGAAATGCTCCACCATTGACTTTGCTAGATGGACCTTTCCATTGGCAATTAAGCCAAGAGATTCCATATAACTGTCCCAACCATACAGCTCGTTGAAACGTCCACCGGGAACCACGAATGGTTTTCCCTTGAGAGTTTTCAATCCAGTAGCCTTATCCGTGATCTCTTCCATGGCTACCGCAAGGAGGCCTGGCTTCGCGTTCATGTCCCGAACAACTTCGGGTGTAATATTCTTGGGTAGCCAGCAGACATCCAGGCGAATCTCAGGTCTATCCTTCGCGACTTTTGTGTAATATTCGTGTTGCTCGGGTGCACCATGCGGAACGTATATGCGTGGTCTCGGGTCCGATGTCCAATCCTTAGGGTCTCTTCCAGCAATCTCAATCACGGAGCCATCAATCACTCTCGTTAAGCGATCCCAGAAGGAGTCCTTGATCAGACGTGCAAGTCGATTGGTTGGGTTTTCGTTCAAGCGAGACTCGTCTAAAATGATCTGGCGACGACCAAGTTCTTTGGCCAAATGAAGCTCCTGAAGCAAGTTCGAAAGCATATATGTTCCCCGAATGTCAAATCTCTTGTATCCATTTGAGGATGCCGTTCCCAGCGAGAGAACCTATAAAAAAGTTGATCAGCAATCCTTCGCAGGTTGCGAATTTCGCCAATTTGCACGCACCTTTGGGCCTGTATCTTCGATTGTGATCTGCCAATTGTTGTCCGTGTCTTCCTGCTTTGCGAGGTGGGCGAGGGTCGATTCTACCTGGACTAGAAATTTCCGCGGGACCAGTGAGATCTCATCTATTCCCCATCGTCAGCCTTGGACCTTGTTTGTTTGTTCATCCGTCCCTCCCAGGGCTTCTGCTCACCATGAGATCCCCGGCGTTGGGGCTGTCGGTGTCCGAAGGTGCCATCGACGACGGTGCTTTGGCTCTGTCCAGGGAGTCAGTGATGGCAGAGGCAGAGAAGAAGCAATTGCTGCCTACGGATGAGTATGTTCGGGTACGAAAATGCTTGTTGGTTTTGTGGATGGTTTCGTTACCATAATATATTTCGGGGGTGCTGTAGGGATCGATTTCGTTTGACTGGCGTGCTCTTAATGGCGAGCTCATCCTCGTTTGCCCTTTTTGACTTGACTTCACGGCTAGGTTTTGCGATTTGGCTTCAATGGAGCGTGTTCGCAGTCGAAAAAGATTTTTTTACGCTCAACGAGGGTTTGGTGGGTCGATTGCCCGACTGGCGGTGGGTGGGAGTTGGTGAATAATTGAAGGCGTACAGTACGGAGGTGGAGAGAATGAAGATGGCGGTGTTAGGATGGGAGATGACGGGAGCCCGGTGGTTCGATGAGGTCGAAAGAAAGGAGGTTTGTAAGTGAGAGGAGGTTAGAAGTGTAGTCGAGAAATTTGTTTAATTTCTCGTGTCCAGGAACAGTGGAGGAGATTGATCGAGTAAGGTAGGTAGAGTGCAGGTGAGGTGAGGATGATGTAGTGAGTGGGGAGTCTGGCGGTCAAAGGTAATCGATAAGGAAGAGTGGGGCAAATCTCAGGGCTCGCTCAGGGTCGGGTTCTGCAGGTGAGGTGGTTCTAACTCAAACCTCGTCTTCCTCCTCTTACAACTACCTATGCCTCTTTGTTTCAGGACAGAACTTCTTTTCCCTTCCTTTCCAACATCGCCCAATGATCTTTCTTTTTTCTAGCCTCTTTTCCTCTTCCAATTGATCACAAGGCAAATCGGTGTCGTTGGTTTTCCACCTCCACCTCCACCTCCCTTTTCAGCTTTTCTATCTGCATCTGCTCCTACGTTGTGCTCCCTCTGCCGCATCTCAACATAGCAGAATCTCCATCTCAACAATGCAGCACCCACCACAGCTTTCCTCGATTATCACCATGCTTACCGCTCATGACTAGTGAAGCTTTTGCTGCAGATCTTTCGTCCACAAGGCTGCCGAACCGGTTGAGCCGCCCGCCTTCAAAAGATGAACCACGCAATGGCATCGAATCAAAGGCATGAACTCCGTGGACGAGGATGGGGTTCGTTCCTGTAATCGGCATTAGCAATGTCATTTGCATGAGGCCCCGCCTTTGGCGTTAGATCTGGTCATTCTGGGTGCATTCTGGAGGGAACTCCTCGAAGGCAAAAGCAGCTGCGAAGAGCGCTGATTCGCCTCTCACTCAGCTAGCCAATTTCTGTCCTTCACGGGATGCCTCTCGATCCCGAGGTCACACGACCTCATTTGTCTTTCAACTCTCAACAACGAAATCAATCAAGAGAAATCATCTTTGCTCTTCGGTCCTCAGCAGCGTTTTGGGTGGCAGATGGCTGGCGTTACACACAAAAGTCCATAACCTAAGGGTTCATCTTATATATATGACAGCTCGAATACTTGTACGTCGACAATTTGTACATGGGACAACGATGAGGGGTTCAAGAGGGGTCAGACTCGTACTTGACCCTGGATACCTCCCCCTCCTCCCTCCCCGCCTCTGCAACGGGGCATGTGAGCGAAAATCCAAAAGGCCAGCTCCTGATTATCCTACCCTCTCGATACTCTCTTCTATTCGTCAATTCTCACCTCGACGGTTGTTACACTACATCCCCATCTTTTCTTTTCCTTTCTTCCGATATGACCATTTATCCAATCCAATTGTCGCGGAGACCCATCCGATATGTGTCAACCACTCATATTATACGCCCACCGAATTAGAGGTGAAATTCTAAACATTTGGGATGCCCTACTCCGTATGCAAAAAAATATCATTCTTGGAGGAGAATGTACAGGGTGTTCATGGTTACACAGAGTTCCACCAAACAAAAAGACCACCGGAAGGATGACCCGCTTCCACCCTAGAGCTGCTTCAGTCTGAAACCCTTCAAAATTTATCCACGGGTTATCATTCCAAAGTCGAACCTGATGGACTTCCAAACCGATTCGGGTCTGTGTAGAAAGTTCTGCACATCAAGATCCCGCGATCTTGGACAAATTATGATAGACGCAGCTGGAATGCTATCATTTCAGTATATCATCGGGATTTTACTTTTTGCTTTGATTTTGGTTGACGTTTAGTGCTCCATACCCTCTCCTCTGTGTTGAGATTGTTTCGCATTGCTTGTCCATAGTTTTGCTTTTTGAGGCTTTACGATCAAGTCAGAACAAATGTCGCTTAATTGGGGGAAAAGCAATGTCCCCCAGTCTCCCTTTCAGTTCTATTTCCTTTTCCTTCGGTTGTTGAGCCTGCTCTGTTCATCTCCGTTTCAAAACAACCTTTTTTCTGATACAACTGCATTCTATTCCTGCCGCTTATTGTACTTCTCTGATTCTCGCACGAGCAGCATTCGAGGCTCCAAATCGATTTTTGAGATTACTTTTATCTCAAAAATCGGCACACACTTGGTGCTTCTTCTGTGGCCAGGCTAAGTTGAAATCTCTTTTAAGACCAAAAGAAGTACATATTGAGGCTAGAAGGGAAGGTGCCAATTGACAATCATTGCAAATCTTTCTCGAAATTTCTTGTCGTTTGCTACCTTTTACTTCTTTAAGCTTTCTCGAAGACAAATAGTGATTGCTCCAGAGTCCCTAAAGCAATAGACATGGGGTGCTAGTAGAAAAATACATCCCCTGTTCTCGTCCTCTACACTCTGAAATCAGTATACAAGATCACTGTCAAATATCTGCCGATTGTGTTGGCCTAGTCCGCGCCTGAAAAGCTTCTGTCAGGCGCTATAATTGGTGACGTTACGGTTCTCGAGTATTTCGACGGATCCGGGCTGCTATTATCCGACTTCTGTGAATGCGCAACTTCGTTTGCGTACGTAGATACCTCCACCAGGACTCTCATGGTATGTACGATAACCACAGAAAAGCGATACGCCCACAGCGATGTTAACACGCCTCTTTAACGGCTGGTGGATGGAAGCACGTCATACCACGACGGCAGCCTCGCTTTGTCAAATCCAATCACGCCTCGCATTCAGATCTTCTTTTGCTTCATTGCAACTGCAAATGTATTTTCAGTACTGACACCTGCTTTCTCTGGATTAATGCACCAACACTGCCATTATTTCCACTTCCACCACCACCCCACCATCGGGTAATTTTTCCAGCCACTGGTGCACCAGTCTGACAGCCGCTCTTAGCCAGGCACGAAAAGTCTTCGCGAGGACCGGCAGAGAGAAAAGCAGGCCATGGCGATGATTCTTTTTGGTAGAATATCCTTGTTATATAGAAGCCACGGGAGTTGCTTTTGGAATATTTATCCAATTGTTTCTATTCAGATTGATTTCAGATCCAACCTCGCCATCGACGAATATTAAAAGCGAGAGGAGGGAACAAATCAGCACGCTGGGGGCGCATCGCCTCGCACCTGCCCCAAGCCTCGTATGTGGTTGAGGTTGCATCTTTCTGCTCAGATGCGGTAATCTTTAGGACGATCATATGTAGTAGAAGCAGAACAACAGGGGCATTGCAGATTTGCCAATAACGCGGTGCAGAATGGTAGATTTGTCGAGTGCGTAACGTTGTTATACGAAGTATGTTATACTGAAATTCTTGTGAGAGATTGCGCAACGAGAAATGGAATGTATCTTGTATTATTGAGCAGATGGCTCTGAACGATTGAGGGTGTTGTTGCTGTGGTCGATCAGTGGTGTTCTTCAGTTTCTAAGCGGCTGTTCCCTCGCAAATGTACAGGGGGTTTGTACTGTGCCTCGTTTGCTGTAAGCGACATCAACGGTTTTACAGTGGAGCTCCAACCCGCCTCTTCACAACGACCATAATTTGGACTCCCATCACTGTTGGGCATCTAACCTCTCCAGCCCGAGCTCTTGTCCCTCGATCAACTTATACGGTCCGGAAGCACCGTGGAGTGATATCAAACCAAAGCATATTTACAGCATGACGCATCTTGTCTTCCACATGTCTCCACATGGCAACTTACGGTTATCTTCTGGATGCGACACCTACAAAGCATTATGAAGTTCTAGAACCAACTCGAGTTCGAATATAAATTACCTGCAGACGTCAAAAATATGCTGCTGCTACATCATTATCTTGAACCTACAAGGTTATGAAGAATACCCCTGGTTTGGCCGCCCCATTACTCGATTGGGAATTTACCCACAGCCATCACCTCCGTACGGAGGCTCGGATGCACGCACATGTGCAGCGGCCGGCTCAATACGACAATCCCGCACTCGAAATACCCCTTACGGTTATCGATCTAGATATCGATGTTGAGTCGAGAAAGCACCTCACTTTGCCATGGCTCGCATGGCTAGATGAGTCTCGGCTATAACCATGCGGCGATTGGGGCTGGCTATCTCTTTATTTTTCCTGATTTCCGTTTGCCCTTGTCAAGCATTTCCGTACCATTTTAAGATATGATTCCATGGGTATTGCCTTGTTGAGATGGGCGATGTTGGCACGGACTATCGCTGAGTACCGAATTCTTTAAAATTGCACTTCTGAATCTGGAGTCAGCTTTGCATATATGTACAATGATAGTAAATTCCAAGAGCAACCACGAGGAAATGAGTGGAGTTGAACATCATGATACGGTACCAATTGCCGAAGTCTCAAACTCTTACTGAATTCTAGAATTCTAGCTAACTGAGGAATAGAATAGTGGTTTCTTGACCAAGTGGGGGTCAACCTTCCATTGTTCCACACATCCGTTACCATCGGAGTGGGTCGCCAGATAGGTGCAGTATCCCAAGCCGTTACCTGACCAAACAATTTATGGTACTCGGATGCCCATGTACCTTGGACGGTGAATCCTTTCAGGCTGCCCTCCCCCCTAAACGGGATTCTACCCACGACTACTATATTTTCAAGATGTATCCCATCTGGAAGTTTCGAATGTCGATCGTTTGGTCTATTGACCTTTGGACCTGAGCTCGTATGGTGGTAGACTACCAAGATATTTTATCAATATGTTGTGCATGGCTCCGATCCCCGTAATTATTTTCCTCATTGCGTTCCATGGAAGAAACATCCGATGGGCCGCTATCAGTTGAGATAGTGATTATTTCGAGCCCCGAGTTTTCTGACGTCTCCCGTGTTCTCCATTCAAGAGGGAGGATGGAAGCGTCCTCATTATCACAACCGATGGTTGTACCAAAATTCCCCGTGCTCTCATTGGACCCCTATCGGTCTTAGCGAGTCCAGATACACATTGAGCCACCAACCAAACAATGAACCTCTGTGGATATTGGGCGGTTGCATTAGCTCCACCACACCTATGTGTTGCGGCTACACTCGTGGAAACCATGTCATTGTCTCTTTTATCGGAAGCTGCAGAGTTCCTTGCTATCCGATGGGGTCCAAGGTTGTCTCGTTGAGCAGGGGATGTTTTTCGTCTCTTGACGCAGAGTGCTCGGGTACCTCTTTTATTGCCCTTGTATCGAAGCTTATTTGTCAAGCCCTTTCATATTCATGCTCGCACGCATCGTGCCCGGACTTTGTGGTACTCCCTGCCTTTTTTGCTTCTGAAGACCGAGCAGGGGCAAGGTGCATCGTCTTACTGTTTACCGAGTTACAGTTCAGACTCCAAAGTTGAAATGCCACCATCATCGCTTCCAAATATTGGCATGCATGTCCATAAAGCTGGGCAACTTGCTTATCCATAGCCATGTTTATTGCTCTAGCAATATATGCACTAGACCCTGCATGAGATGGCAGACCTTGTCATGGCCGACTTGTTTTTTTTGTTACCTCGTCTGTTTTTCCCTTTAAGTTCTCTTCATCCCGGGTTGTTTTTATATCTTCCTTATTCGGTCAGAGGTTATAGAATCGACTCAATATGAACTCTCTAAGAGGATATTTGCAGCCTGGCTCGAGACGAAAGAATCCGAAGGCCAAAAAGGCGAACAAGAATGGCGGATTCCCTCCTAGTACCACTTCGGCTGTCGAGTTGAGGCCGTCTCCAAATTTATCTGGCACTTCGACGCCCATGCGAAGTGGAATCTCACGAGCCTCGTCTCTATATCCCCAAGGTGATTTTCGAAATGCTCCACCTCAGAATGTTCTGGACGTTAAAGCGGATGTAATGGTCAATTGGTAAATTTTGATTCTCATTCGTGGGTTACTGTTTTTAGTAGCTGAAAGGATACTTCACTCTCCCCGTGATTTCACAATGAGAAAAATATGCGCTGATTACTCCACAGGCTCCATGAACAGCAGATGGAAAAATCGTGGTCTCGCGGTCTTCCGGGGGAAGGCGTTGTCCTCAAAAAACGACGAGATAACTTTACTTGTGCCCCAGAAAGCTTGGCCACAGAATCGAATTTCTACGACATGGTCGTGGCCATGAATGTCCGGGTAAGTTTACCATAACAGTCTACCTTGCTAAGCTACGCTAAATCCATATCAGTGTGCTATGACGGTCAACACTCGGATAATCAAAATCTTCCTTTCCCATCATACCGTCGATTACGTCCCTTTGAGCGATGGTCTTCGCGTACAGGTATTGCCCTCAGTTGACTATCTTCCCCGTTGCCAGAAACATCATTTCGCAGCATTCATCTCGGATCAGCAAATCCTGGTCGTTTGGGATGATGAACCACAGAAATTGCTTGGACGAGCAACCAATATCAAGCATTCGCTGATGAAGATGATCTGGGATGAAGAGGAGGCCGAAATGACAAACGAAAAGCCAAAGTATAGTGCGAATGTGTCGGCTGTGGATTTGGGAGATGGGAGCTCAACTTCTGCGGATTTGGAAGAGGCACTTCCGTCTCAGAAGCGACCGACTTTACTTATAAATCCTATTATGGTTGGACTTACACTTACTTTATTGACGGCAGCTTTGGGGTTGGGATTCCGCAATCTTGCTCAGGAAGTTGCTATTGATGGCAATTATATCCGACTGGCACTTTTAGTCGTTACGCCCTGTCAGGTTTTCGTCTCGCTCTTCTTTATGCAGATTATCGTGGTCAATCTTGCTCAGATATTTGGTCCAATCAGCCAGCTGACGTACAACTCCAAATTTTATTCTGGAATTGCTCCACCAAGAATTGATCGAAATTTATCCTCACTTCCGCACGTCACGATTCAAATGCCAGTCTACAAAGAAGGTCTTGTGGGAGTCATCCAACCTACCATCATCTCACTGAAAGCTGCCATCTCGACATATGAATTACAAGGAGGAACAGCCAACATTTTCGTGAATGACGACGGAATGCAACTTGTCCAAGAAGATGAAGCGCAAGCTCGACGAGACTTTTACGAAGAACACAATATCGGATGGGTCGCTCGTCCGGGGCACAATCCAAAGCCAGAGGATGGAGAAAAGGCGTTTGTGAGAAAAGGGAAATTCAAGAAGGCTTCCAATATGAATTACGCATTGATGGTCAGCAACCGAGTCGAGGAAAAACTTGCTCTCATTGAACGGTCGGCACTTTGGGATCAAGAAAACGAGTATGCGGCTTATGATCAATGTTTGGCTGAAGTACTCACGGAGGAAGAGGGTCGAGCTTGGGCAGAGGGTAATATTCGAGTGGGCGATTATATCTTGTTGATTGATTCTGATACTCGTGTTCCTGTGGATTGTTTACTTGATGCTGCGAGTGAGATGGAACAGTCGCCTGAAGTGGGCATTTTGCAGTATTCTTCGGGTGTCATGCAGGTTACTGATAGCTTCTTTGAGAACGGGTTAGTTTTCTCCTCTCCACTTGTTTATCCCTTTCTAACATCGTGTCACCAGTGTCACATTCTTCACAAACTTGATTTACACCGCCATCCGCTACACAGTCGCCAATGGCGATGTTTCTCCTTTCGTAGGTCACAACGCCATCTTACGATGGACAGCTCTCCAAACTGTCGCCTACGAAGATGAAGATGGTTACGAAAAGTTCTGGTCAGAATCTCACGTCTCGGAAGACTTCGACATGTCTCTCCGTCTCCAAGTAGCAGGTTACACAATAAGATTCGGTGCCTACACAGGCGATGGATTCAAAGAAGGCGTCTCACTCACAGTCTACGACGAATTGAATCGTTGGGAAAAGTACGCCTACGGTTGCAATGAACTACTCTTCCATCCCTTCCGTCGCTGGGTCACTCGCGGACCATTCACGCCCCTCTTCCGGAAATTCCTAACCTCCAATATCCGTGTCACCTCGAAGATCACGATTCTAGCATATATTGGAACATATTACGCCATTGGAGCAGCATGGATTCTCACGGTAGCGAATTACTTCCTCATGGGTTGGTATCCGGGGCATCTGGATAAATACTACCTCGATTCTTTCAAGGTATACTTTTCCTTAATCGTAGTCTTCAGCGCCCTAGGAAACATCGCCCTCGCAATCCTCCGCTACAGACTCTCAGAAAAGAGTCTCCTCGGAGCCCGTAAGTCCCCCTCCCTTCCCCATCCATCCCCCCCCCCTTCAAAAAATAACTAACACCCCACTCCCAGTCTACGAGAACTTCAAATGGCTCCTCCTCCTCACCGTCTTCCTCGGCGGCATCTCCCTACACATCTCCCAAGCGCTCCTCAGCCACTTCTTCGAAATCGACATGTCCTGGGGCGCCACAGCCAAAGAAGTAGAACACATCTCCTTCTTCGAAGAGATTCCGCGTCTGCTGAGACGGTTTAAATTTACATTCCTGTTTTGTTTTGGGATGGTGAGTATGATGTGTGTTTTTGCGATGGGGGTGCCGTGGGAGTGGAGGATTCGGGATTTTGTGGCGGTTTATCCATTGGGTACTGTGGTCGTTGGGCATTTTTTTTTGCCGGTTGCGTTGAATCCTGCGTTGATGATGTTTACTTGGTAGGGTTTGAGGGGGGGTGGTTGGAGGGGTTGGATGGGTTGGATGAAATGGATTGGTTGGACGGATTGGTTGGATGAATAAATGAAATGGATGGGTTGGATGGGTTGGGATAGAGGGCAATTATTGGAGGGCTGGGGATATATATAATAGATAATTAATCTGATAATGGAAGTTATGTCTCTTTGATGCCGTTCCCGTTCTGAGGAGCGTGTTACTGTTCAGCCATGGAAATTCCTACAGCTGGTACGGTTTGCATTCCAAGACACTTGAAAATGAATAGAGGGACCAAAGAAAATATAAAGCTTTATTTAGTTAGAGTTCTATTCTAATTCAGTTTTATCTTCTTAGGTAAGTAGCTAGAGGGGGCGAGCTTATAGCCTCTAGGTCCTGTTCTGTTTTTCCAAACCTAGTACGTCTTAAGTAGAGGGGAGAAAGAGGTTTAGGGGTAAGCTAATAAATTGTGGTGAACTGTAGAGTAGTGATAAGCTGGTAAAAGGGATGAGCTATAGCTGAAAGATAATCATTCGAATAGTGATAAGCTAGTAGGTTTTAATAAGTTGTTACCGAGGGATAAGCTGTTACTGAGAGATAAGCTACTACTATGAGATAAGCTGTCACTAAGAGATAAGCGATAGAGTCGTAATAAGGTACTGATAAGAGATGATCTATTAATAAGAAAGAAGCTAAGTTTTAGAGATAAGCTATTAAAATTTCATCTTTTTAATTAAAGATAAATAAAGGTTATAAAAGCTACCTCTTATAAAAGAAGTAATTTCTATCTAGATATATATAGGTTAAGATATAAATATATAACTAACTACTATTAAAAAAAGAACTTTAAGTATTTAAGATAGACTCTAATCTAAAAACCTACTTCTTTCTCTAAATAGATATATTATATATATCCTACTTATATACTACTATAATAGTATATTTAGAGTCGAATTTCTTAGTACTTTATAATCTCGATAGTTAAAGTATATCTAGTAGTCTAAATCTTTCTATAGATTATTAGTTTACTAGTAGTTATAAAGCGAAGAACTAGAATAAGTTAACTAGTCGATTATTAAGAGATAAAATTTAATATCTATAGAATAGAAAATAATATTTAATATTTATAGAGCGAGAGTAAAAGATTCTAAGGTAAAGCTATAAAATTTCTTTTAGATAAGTATCGAAAAGAGAAAGTAAGTTAATTTAATAGTAAAGATAAGTAGATCGCGAATTATATATAAGAACGATTTAATACTACTAGTAGTAGAGATATTAATAAGTAATTTATTTATTAAGCTAGAAGTCTTTCTAGAGAAATTAAGTATATAAGAGTATATTAAGAAGAGGTAGTCGAGTATAAATTAGAGTATAATCTATAGATATTAGTACTATATAGATAGAGAGGCTATTATAGATACTTATAGACGTTATCTTATATCTATATTAGATTAATTATATAGAGTAGAAGAGTAGTAAAAAGAGATAGAGAAGATAGTAAATTAAGAGGTAAATATACTAGATAGTACTATTTAACTTCTAGATAGAACTATAGAAATTAAGAGTAGAATTAAGCCTTAAATTAATAACTTAAGTACTTATATAAGAGCTATAAGCGAAAGGATTAGAGTATTCTATAAAAAGAGAGGTCTTATAAAAGTCTATATATTAAGAAGTAGTAGGTTATAGATAGTATAGAAGTAGATAAATTTACTATCTTTATTAATTTCTTAGTATATTAGTATATATAATAAGTCTATAATTATAAAATACTCTAACTAGAGTATAGATATATACTAAAATAATTTAATTCTTTATAAAGGATTTAGAAAACCTACTTAATAGAAGATTAAAGTAGACTTATATTATAGTATTCTAATAAAAGAAGAGAATAGAAATAGAGAGTAGAACGTAAGAAGAGAGAAAAGAAATAAGAGAAAAAAGAAATAAGAGAGAGAAGTAAGAAGAGAGTAGAAAGTAAGAAGAGAGAGAAAGTAAACATTTTAGAGGAAAGTTAGTTCTAGTATAGATAAAAGAAATTTAGAAAATAATCTAATATTCTTTCTTTTTTTCTTATACTTCTTTTTCTTCTTTTTCTCTCTTATTTATACTAAGAGTAATAATAGACTAGTAGGTAGTCTATTAAAATTTAGCTAACTATATAAAATATATATATAACGTAGTATACTAGAACCTCGAACACTCTAGAACCTCGGACACTTTAAATCTTATATAAAAACGTCTATATATAACCGTGTACTTTACGCATTTATTAATAAAAACATCTAAAATTGAAAATGTTATTCTATTAATATAGGAGTACTCTTTTTATTAGTTTTTTAAATATTACTTACCTCGTCTTAAAGTGTTATTTAAGAAAGAAAAAATTGTTAATAGTTATAGAGGGCTTTTTAAGCGAATCGTTAAGTAAAACTAGTAGAGATTTAAAATAAATATTATTATAGTATTAAACTTCTATTTCTTTAATAAAAATTCAGTTTTAGATGTTTTTATTAATAAATACTTAAAGTATACAGTTATGTAAAGACGTTTTTTATATGAGATTTAAAGTGTTCGAGGTTCTAGAGTATTCGAGGTTCTAGTATACTACGTTAATATATTATATAAACAATTCTTACTATTCTTACTCTCTAAAAGAGAATAAGTAATAATATCGAAATATATATTCTAGAGACTTAAATATATAGACTTAGAGAGAGAGAGAGAGAGAGTGTGTATATATAAATATAATAATAATAAAATAAAATAACTTTATAATTTAAAATTTAAAATTTCGGCAATTAATATAACTACTCTTTTTAAAAAATAGATAAAACTACTCTCTTTTTTAATCCTTTAGATAGAACTACCTCTCTTTTTAGGAATTATTAATTTATATATAAATATTACTAGTAAATAATATTAAATAAAAACAGAGGTAATTCTATCTAGAAAAAGAGAAGTAGTTCTATCTAAGGAAAGAGAGTAGTTCATTAATTTTTTTTCTTTATTATTTTATATATATAGATATACTAAAAATTAATAAATATAGGAAATTAACTTACTTATATACTACTTTATAAACTACTTCGAGTACCTTATAGTAGTAGCTTATTCTAATCCTTCTTACCTAGTTAATTAGTTTTAGTTTTATTACTCGAATCTAGTAATAGATATACTTCTCTTTTAAATAACGTTTTTCCCGGGTGAGCCGATCACCCGGGTGAGCCGATCACTCGAACACCAAAACGCGACACTCAACTTAAAATCAAAATGCCACCACTCAACCAAGCCCAACCCTCTAATGAAGAGGGTCGCATTCTTTTAGCTGTCCAAGCCTTCAATTCAGGTCATTTAAGAAGTATACGAGCTTGTGTTAAAGCCTACGACGTGCCTTATACAACCCTCTACGACCGAATACACGGAATCCCTTC